>UCOM01001523.1:0-39725 GCA_900474385.1 Ormyrus pomaceus
GAGACCGTAACCTTTCTACACCGAATTGTTCTACACGCGCGTACTACACACACTTAAAAATAATTTTTCTGTTCAAAAAGTGCGTGTAGTACGCTGCGTGTAGAACAATTCGGTGTAGAAAGGTTACGGTCTCCTTCAGTTTCATTTGGAACAATAATTAGCAAGCCGCAAGAGTAACCAACGACGACAGTTAAGCCGAAAATTTCCAGCCGCCAACGTCACCGCATCAATCGACCCATCAATAACCCCGTCATAATAATCCCGCGTCGCGGCGAAACCGCAGCCCGCCGCGGAGCCGTCATTAAAATCCCAAAGCCCCTTTGATCCGTCAGCCGCCAGGCAGTTGCGTAAGCGGCACGCCGTAACGCCGAATTTCCGGCAGTAGTCCATATGGCGGTAGGGGCCCACGCGACTCCTTTTGCGCAGCGGCCGGCCGCCGTCGTTGACGAAATTTCCGGGCGCGGGCGGGGGAGGAAACGGGGCGGCCCGAAGGACATTATATCACGCGGCGGGAGCGTGAGGGCACTTTTTCTCTTTTCCCGAAGACGTACGTCTGCACGCGAGAGAGACGCGAGACGCCCCCCGCGGTCGCGAGTGGCGCCTGCGCGATGGCCGCCCACCCGGCGCGGCCCGGATCGGGATCAGTTTTTGCCCGGTTTGCCGAAAGTGCTTTTATCAATGAGATATGGGTATGGGGTTGTGCGCGAAAAGTGCGCGAGTTCAAGGGCGGCTGGAAGTTTACGCTTCGGCGTTTATTGGTTGAAGTTTCCTTTTGTGGCAGAATGAGTAATCGTAGTTTAATAATAGATTTTGGGCTGCAGTTTTTGTTTTATTTTTACTAGTTTTTTTCTTTCAACTTCTTATTGAAGGGATACGTGTAATTTAGTTGTGAATAAATGTTTCTTTCGCTGTTAAAGTTTTGAGCTAAAGTTTCTTTTGTCGCTAATAAAATTAGAAATTCTTAACTTTGAAAGTAAAGAAAGTTGAGTTATAAACTTAAAAATAGATGCGTAAGTAATTAGAAACCAGTTTAATACGTCACTCCGTTTCTAATTATCTATCCTGTTGTTCCTTGCGTATAATAACGATAAGTGCTTCATAGCGGTGTATTAATTATTATTTAATAACGGATAATGAAATTTTGCATATTATCTAAAAACTTCTATATATAATAATGTAAGCGTTAATATTACTCGAGATAAGTTGAGTAAAATCCTTGTATAAACAGGAAGAGTGTCGTATGAAATTATCTACGGCTTTTTTCTTCTCTATTCCTGCAGCCCCAAAGGGAAACATTTAATTAGAAAAGCATATTTTTAACTTCAGCAATATTAAAGTCTATTTTTATTCCTCTACTGTCTCAGCATCTCATTTTCACACTTTCCTGCATAATTTTTAAATTAAAATAACGAAATTTTTACACAAAATTCTCGCATCTTTTTCTTGAAATGTGAGTGCCTGCAGTTGTATGATATTGGATTTGATGAACTTTTGTGTTCATCGATCTGTTTGAAGTTATAATTATTGCGTCAGTAGATATATGTTTGTACTGAAAAGAGGTATTAAAAATAAATTAAAAAACCGAACGTTTTTCCTGCTAAAGGTTTAAAAAATATTTTATTACCTTGGAGAATTCAAGTAATCTCTCAAAATCCCTAAAAAGTTCGTCATCAGCCCTCGTATATAACATTCGAAAAGTCACAGATAACAGTTCCCGATTCCCCGACAATATCCCTCGCCTCTAATCCCATTCCCCACTAACGAATCGATCCGATTAAAAGTCAGCGAAATCGGATTTTGCGCTGCACTTCCTCCGTCCGACTCCCCTGACAATTACCAGGAACTTACGGCTCCTCGGCCCCTCCTTAACTTTCTCTGTTCCTCCCGGGAGCCGAAGTCCGGAGGATTTTTACGAGCTGGCCGCTTAATTGGAACGGTTACCTTTGTCTCTAACGAACGGAGAGGGGATCAGTGATTTTTTTTTGTCCGCGTGGGCCGCTGGTTTGGAACGGCGCGTGGAATATCTGTTTTTTTTTTCTTTGCAATCGCCGCTTCAAAGGAAACGCCGACGATTGTCGGGAGAGAGACGGGAGCGCTGAAGTTTAAACGCCGAGATTCGAGGCGGGATTATTTTAGCCTTGAAGAGAGATTCAATTAATTTATTCTTTTAATTAAAATTTGCAAAGGTGCTGAAAGTATATACGGCTTGGGGATTCGCTCTCTTCGCTGAATATCTTCCTGATATTTTGATGGATTGAGTGATAGAGCTATTTCTGTTAGAGATATGAAAAAGTAGAGAAAGTAGATTAATATTTTAACGATTTATCCATATTCTGCCAAGTTTGATGTTCTATTGTTGCGCGTGAAATGAATGTTAATATAGAGAATTTTTTTAAACGAGTAAACGTCGTCTAAATTACAATTTCATTAAATTTAAAAGTATTGTTGCACTTTGCGGAAAGAAGAGAGTGTTGTGTAGTATAAGAGAAGTAAAATTAATGTTTAAATGAAAAACCTTTTGCAAAATAATTAAAAGACACTTTGTGCCGCAAGCAAACCCTGTAGATTTTTGTTCAAAATGATAGATTATTTTTATGATACATTGTAAACATCACCTATTTCGTACGTTAGAAATGCACATCCGTCCCAGGAAATTCTAACGGAATCTGTCAGAACGTTTTGAAATTGGTCAATCTCTCTAGATAATTGTGGCCTAACCTAATTACTGAATTTCCAAACGTTCTGACAGAATGCCAATACATATAATCCCTTACAAACAAAGTTATAAATTCGTTTATTAAAAAACTTTTAAAAGATCAACATTAAAATACATAGACACATCAAAAGTTCTTATATTTTAATTAAAATAAATTGAATGAAAGTATTTTAGAAGCTTGCCTGTAAAAATCAGTGAATATTAAAAAAGCACCAGTAATAAATAACAGATCGCTCCCAATCCTTTTAGAAGCTTTTTCTAAAATAAACGTTTTATCCCCGTCGACAAGCCCGAAAATAAACGCTCGCAAAATGCAAAAATGGGTTTTGTTTTTGCGTAGGTGCGCGTATAGTTTTTATTCAAATCGTTATCTCCGCGGTGAGTAAAAGTTTTCGATGACTTGTTTTATCTCTCGGCAAAGTTCAAATTTACCGTTTAAGTTTCAGCAATTATGCGGGTGGTGTTACGGCGTATTTAAGGCATTAATAATGCCGCTCGCTACTTAGCCCGCATATACTTTTAATAGATACACATTGTTCTTCATTGTATCCTAAAAATTTAAATACCTGGCAGTTTTCAAGCATACTAAAAAGAGTACTTTTAAATATTCTTAAGCCTTTAATGGCTTTTAAAACATTTTTAAAGTTCTTATAATTTTATCCCACATAAAAATAATTTATATAATTTTCAACACGATTTTATACTCTTATTTTTAAGTTTTCTAAAATTTTGATTCTATATAATTCGTACAAAATTTGAGTACAAAAATCTAAAAAATATGAGCTCCACTAATAGTCATTGGTTGCTAATTTTTTCATGAGAAGTGTAAAAGGTTAGAATGCGCCACCAAGCGGAATTAATTTTATTTTTTTACGACTGGCGTTTGGAGGCGCATCGTAATCTTTTACACTTCTCATGACAAAATTAGCAGCCGATTTCTATTAGAGGAGCTCACATATTTTATCTTTTTGTACACAAATTTTGTACAAATTATGTAGAATCAGAAATTTACAAAATTTAAAAATAAAAGTATACATTTTTACGTGGGATAGTAAACAATTTCTTATTTAAATATTTAAATGTTATTTTAAACATAATATAGCAATTAAAATTTGAAATTTAAAAATTTTAAATAACAAAGTTTAATAAAAACTTGGTTTTATTTGGAACACAATTATTATCCTTAATAAAAACAGCTATCCCAAACCTACGCATCTGCAGCAGTAAATGGCACTGTCTACTTCCCATTTAATGAAAACAAAGCGTGCCACGAATACATATTCCAGTTAAACATATTACCATATTCTGTATTACACTTTCATCCAGGTAACGAACTGCATACTTTCTTAATACCTCCAGCTGCGTACATAAATTCACGTGCAAATATAAACCCTTTCAAGCAATATACGCCCACGAGGCTAAACAACAAGTGAAAATACATCGCGAAAGTCGTGCGACGTAGTACCTGAAATATTTGAATATTCATTAATTTTTTTTTTTATCGATTCTAGAAAGCTTTCGTAAGTAACTTCATTTACATACGTAAACAAACGCACGCCCACTTCATAACCAACATTTAAAATTAATTTTAAAGAAGAGTGAGTTTCGCGAAAGAAAATGTTTGAGTGATTTTTTTTGGGGGAGCACTGAATATATAAATTTCGGTTACAAGTTTTCTTTTCTTAATCTTTTAATGGACGTTAAAAGACGAGACGGCTTATATTTTTACGTAATATAGTCCTGTAGAAAGTAAAGCTTCTTGCTTACGTTATGTGAGTAGCTCTTTTGAAAAATAAATATATTATAAAATTGCTCAATATTATATTATAATATTACATAATAAAAAGGCGACTATCACGCCTCTAGTTTTTTTTTTATTACACCAGCTTTTACAACATATAAAAGCTGCATAATGAAACAGAATTATGCATACTTTAAAAATATTGCACAGAAATTTTTAGCACGAATACGTGCCGAGTAGTTTGAAGCTTCCAACCTTCAAAAGCACCATCACGATTCACGGCTTCCCCTCGCCTCAGAATATTTCGCATCAACAATGCACACAAATTTTTCAGCATAAACCTCCGGTCCCGCGATAAACTCCTTTTTATTAAAGAATCCACAAGCGAAAACGCATAAACTTCCATCCCCAGCACTAAACCTTGGCAGCCGCGCGAAACAAGTAGTAAGGTTCTAGGTCGGGTCAGCCTCTCCCGCCGTACGATGCTTTGCGAGGCTCGGGTACACATATAATGCCGTTTGTTTTCCCCAAGGTGCGCAAGGAGAGGAGAGACCGAAGCCCTTTTTTCCTCTATCGAGATTTCTTTGTTTTTATATCCGCGACCGCAGGGAAAGACTGTTTGACCAAGTGCTCGAACAGTCGTTACCGGAACTCTTTCCCTCGACAGACGTCAATTACGGCCGGTCTTTTATTTCGAACGACTTCGCTGCCCGGAATACGGAATTTTATCGAGGCCTAAACTCGTTGCTGCGATTTTTCGAGTTGTGTTCTGACTTTATTGTCTACGGATTTAATTGAATACATTCGAATGAATGAACAGCGAATGTATTTTTTAGCGTATATTTTGAGAGTAAGGGTTTTTTATTAGATATTCTTTCTTTTTTATAAGGTCATTTCGATTATCATTTGTATTTTATTGTATATAGTACTATAATAAATAAATTATCTACAATAATACATATTAAGTAGGTACAAGCATAAAAAATTTTTTCTAAATTGATAGTCTTACGACCCTTTCTCTCTCGTCTTTGTTCTTAATTTTCTAATAATTAGACGAGTTTCGAAATATTAAAAATATATTTCACTCATCAATGCTCCTTCTAAAGTTTAAAAAAATCGATTTCTCTTGAAACCGACATTCGAAAGTATGAATTTATTTAAATAAAAAAATGTTAAGAAATTTGACGATTAAACAATCAAACGTGAATTGCTAAGGTCTTAGTCTGAAACTTTAACTTTTCACTCATCTTACGAAGCCATTTCTAAGAATTGAACGGTCTGTTATAATTTACGCTTTAACGATCGTGACCCAGTAAAGCATTTGTTGTGGAAAATGAAAGTCTGTAAATAAGCATCTGTCATTTCTAGAAGCAATTAGCTAATGATCTGTTTAAATAACGACGCTGGAAAAATTTAGTCAGCCTATCAGACAGCGTAATAAGCGCATAAAAATAATGTACAATCTGATTAATAATTCACGAATATACGCAACGAATTCGGTTTTAATAATAGTTAGGGTAGCTCTCCTTATGTATATAGATGACTGTCCTAAATATGTCTAGAAAACAAGTAGTATTATATTTTTTATTTGGGTTCCAATTACTAACTAATTTCAAACACTTGATATTTTTATCCTTTATATCGATTAGTGACATTAGTGTAATGATAATTTACATATTAAATCACTGTCTGTTGGAAGAATAGAAGACAAAAATAGAATAAATAGAATTTTGATTTGTAGTTTGAAACAAGTTTATAATAAAATGATAACAAACATTAAGAGATAAAGTTTTGCGGTATGCCAGTCACCGCATACTAGCTTTGATTGCATTTTGAAATCCGTTTTCCAATTCCATTTTTGAACTGAAAAATCATTCTTTTTCCCTTTATTTTGTTATAAAAAATAATCATTAAAGCTTATGCAAACACTGTTGTTTTTTTACACAGTAAGTGCGCAAGTACTAAATTAAACCTAAACTTTTTATAGTTCACCGTCACGCGTCGAGTTTACATCAGCAACAAACTCAGAATAAAACGGATTTATTCAATTTCGCTCGAGAGCACAAACAGTCCCAGTTTATATCTCATCGCGACGATGTTCGAGCTACGAGCTTATCGCGAAACTCGTCGCGCGCAATCAACGTCCCGGCCAACCCGCCGCTTTCTCAAAACCTTATACCCTCATCCCGCGCCAGAGCAAGGAGAAACTTGCACGCGACAGAATTACACTAAACCCAATCGCCTTCCAAGCCATCTCAACTCGAGGAAAGCCGCGCGAAGACATCGAGGGTGTATAACGACGGTCGAGCCTCGTGCCATCGCCCCACACGTGACACAGTAGGCTCCGTTGGATCCGAGCGGATGCAAATGCCTACGGCGCACCAGCAATTTTCCGCGTCTCCGAGTCTGCGTGGGTGCGGAGAGAGAGAGAGAGAGAGAGAGAGTTATCGCGCTCCATGTAACCGCGCGCGGCGCGCCTGTTTGCCGGGGCAGAGTTTTTTTGCCGCCGCGCGCTGCTAACGAGCTGTGGAAAATTGCATTTTTAAACAGCTCTTTCTGCGGGCGAGAGTAAGCGGCAGGGGGACGGGAGGAAAGGAGGGGGGAGGCAGAGGATGACGGCCGGGGTGGATTATTGATTTTCGCAGCGGCTAAATGACGGCGTGTTATCGACTTGCCGGGGGTATTTCGGTGCCCGCTCCAGCCTAGGCTCAGCAGCTTTAATGGGTTTTGCCGCACGTGACGCGCGAGCATTTTCGAGGATTTGCGAAAGCCTCGCGCCCCGCTCTCTCTCTCTCTCTCTCGGCGAGCGAACTTTTGATTTGGCGGCGGAGTTGCCCCGGCTTCGATCTGTCGAGTGCCTCCTGAATTATTTATTTTGGCCCTCTGGTTAATTGACGTCGGTGTGTGTGCGGCTTTCTCTCCGCTGCTCGGTAATGTTGATGGATCTGAGCTTGATTAAAAGATTTACGAAAATAATTGCCATTAAGTACAGGAATTTAAGTTGCAAATTAGAAAGTAGGTGGGATGATTGGTTTGAAATTAATTGACCCTTTTCATTTAAATAAGTAAATAGCAGAAGTAGAAATATTCGAATATTTTTAAAACTAAACTATAATTTTTTTAATGATATGAATAAAAAATAATCACTATATTTTATACTGATATTACGAGTGATTTTTCTTAAAATCAGTCAGATACTTGTAAGGCTTTTGAATTAATACAAATATTGTTAATAATTATTCAAAAGAAACATCCTAATGTGAAAGTGGTAGTTCTGCAATGCGCAGTAAGAATTGCGCAAACTCAGTCGGAGTGAGCAAATAGTTTTATACTACTTCAGTGTTGCACTTCTTTATCACCCAACTGTAGTACACAATTATGAAGTAACAGGTTATATGTCTATGAAATAATGTTGAGGGCTTCTTAATTTTATTGCAACTGTTGATTATTTCTTTAAACTTGAATAAAAGTTTTATGAATAAAGTCAAAGGCATCGTAGAGCATAATAAGTTATGCAAGAAATTGCACAAACTATACGCAATTAATTATCGTTTTCATTGTTCAACTTTTTTCTTGTGTTACTTCAACTTTATTTGATTTCAATACTTTTAAAAATGTTATGAAATTTTGTTTCAATGATGTTACTTTAAACGCGAAGTAAAATTCTTAATAACATAAGGTTATTTTTTTTAAAATTAAATTTTCTTGATCCACTGATTTTGTTGTTAAGTTAATAGTAGTGAATATTAAGTCAATATTAAAGGTACAACGCTTCCCGTAAAAACTTTAAGTGGAGAGTACAATTTAAAAAAAAAAGAAAAAAAAAGATTTTTAAAAATTGATCCTTATAAATTTAAATAGATTAAATGAATTCAATTCTCAATACAACTAAATGGAAGCCTGTTAACTTTCATAGGGATAGAAGTAATATATATACTATACTTTTGAAGAATAGGGAAATAGACTTGCAAAATGCCAAAAATTACTATACTTGTTTTGAAAGTATGTTTGTAGCAAAAATTAATACGAAATTTTAGTATAAATATAGTAATTTTTAGTATAAACAAATTTTTATTTTTCTCTTATCTTCTTAATTATTATCTACACTTTGAAAACAATTACTCTTCTCTTTAAACATATTTTACTTAAAATGATAAAAATAAAGATAGAGTTTTATCTACATTGTATTTTATGCTATTCTTTATGTAAATTCATCGTGAATGAAGTTCTGTTACGTAAAGAATATTTAAAAATAATGAAACTTCAGAGATAACTAAAAGCTACTAATTTAATATTCTTAATAAACGAGGCTTGCGTAAATTTCAATTGTCCTAAACCTGATTATAACGACTTGCATTTCGAACTTTCTAAAATTAATTTCCTGAATTGCAAACTTTGATCCACATTGAGCCATAATTCGATTTTCTTCAATTTACATCACAACCATGATAAATTTGTAACGAACATTTCGCTACGATTTTCAGAACAACATAATTCCCGCTTGTTTATAAATAAAAAATCGACCTTTGCCACAAAGCGACAGGCTCGCCTGTATATCTATGAGCATCAAAATAGATTGCCAATAAAATCGGAAAGGATCGTGACACTGCAAAGTACTTTTAAAGCTTCTTAACGTTTCTGCCTCAGCGGCGAGTTAAAAAAATCGCTGATAAAACGGCGCGTGGCGTCACCTTCGCCGATCAATATAAAAAATAAAAAGGGAATATCACCCATTAAATGATACTGCACAGACCGCGGCTCCAGCCGTTTTCGAGCAGTTTTATATTACCTCCGGCAAAAAGAAAGGGATATGCAAATATCAATTTTCGCGTCGTTTCGCGCGCAAAATTGCCGTGTCCGGCAAAGTAACGCCAAACGTAAACGCGACATTTGATATCGGATCGAAGGCTTCGATATAAAATAATAAAAGAAGCTTTTTATTTATGAGCGGCGGATGAAAATTCTTTTATCGAGCCGGTATTTAAATTCATATAAGATATCAGTTTCGCTGCTAAGGCCGGAGAATGAATCATCAATAAATGATGAGGTCGCTGCTAAGAAAGAGGGCTAATACACACAGGCAGGGGCTGATTTATATCTCCCGATTACGCGGAAAAATACCCAAGTCGGAGCTTATCGATTCGTCCCTCCGAGATGTGACGTTTCTTCTTTCTCCGTATCCTCGCTCCTCCTCTATTTTTCATCCCGTGGTAGTCGGCAAATGAGATTTCGTATATATCTCTTTGTTATCCTCGGGCTCGGAATTCTGCGTCGACGTCCCTTTTTCATTATGCTCCGGGAAGAAGATCGACCTTCAAAGTTTATTTGTCTTGCCAAGACAGCACCCCCCGTATTGATGCGCGTAATTAAAATACGCAAAGTCGATGCTGACGCATAGAGCTGCTTTGTTTTCGAGGGCTTCGAGTTCTAAAGTACGAATTTATTGTCTCGAAGTTTATTGTTATATTCAAATTGTTTAAAAGCACTAGGCTATTTGTGCGATTTGATCGCGATTTAGCTGCTTTGACTCTTAATCTATTATTTATTAACTATGAACTATCAAGGCAGGTAAAATATTTTAAGGATCAAGTATAAGAGCTATGATTTCAGTTCAGATTTAATCTATTTACTAGTGAAATCGAACACGCTTCGCGCGTACTATTTTCTTTTTTTGAGGTTACTATTTTTCCGCCAATCAAATCACGAATAAACTGATCAGCCAATCACATCAAGAATAAAGTGACTTCACTTTCCAACCCATCAATTTTTTAAGGAAGGATTAAGGAAGGAATATTTAAAGTATCATAGTTTAAGGCATCGAGAAATATATATAATACCGAAACGCGAAGCGCACGTTCAAATTCTGGCGGTTTATATTTAATTTCGATTTAAATGGACTGAAGTCTTCTGCGATTAATCGAATCAAGAATGTTTCACAGCTAACTTCATCTCGTTTCGGTATTTCGTACACGTGAAGAGGAATGTCGGTAACTCGGCCTCGGCACTCAACGTTTGTACTTTTAAAAAGGACTTAGTTAAGAGTGCGAATGTTTTATTCTCTAAAAATAACGTACAAAAACCTTAAAATAAGTGATTGAAATACGTATTTAAGTCATTAGTTTTATTATTCTAACCAGTTATTAGTTCCAAATAAGGTAAATCAGTTTTCTTGCAATTATAGTGAGGTCAAGGAAACATTAGTCATCTTTCTTTATTTCACTAAATTGTTATAATTTTATCTGTATTTATAAATATTTTTCTTTGACTTTTTATAATAGACAACATGTCAAAGAGAACACAACCTTCTTGGAGTCCACCAGAACGGAAGAATAAATCTCCGTTAAAACTTTACAACAGTTTGACTCGGCAAAAAGAAGAATTCATTCCACAAAATAAAAACAGAGTTTTATGGTACAGCTGCGGACCAACAGTATACGATGCATCACATATGGGTCATGCACGGTGAGATATTAAAGACTTGTTTAAATACTAATTTTTTTTTCCTCAAGCTTACATACAATATGGAAGTTGCATCATCTTTGTTTTTATAAATCAACATGTGTCAAGTCTAATGGAATGTTACAATATGTTCATTAATTTTTAATATAATATCCAATGATATTTAATTTATGTAAATTACAAAAATTAATAATTGATTATTATTCATTTTCAGGTCTTATATTTCATTTGATATCTTAAGACGAGTTTTGTCAGATTATTTTAATTATGATGTTCTTTATGTGATGAATGTAACAGATATTGATGATAAAATTATTAAACGAGCTAGGCAAAATCATCTGTATGAAACATATGTTAGTGAAAATCATAATCTTGATAAAATATTAAGCGATGGCAAAGAAGCTATGAAGACTTTTGAAGAAATTGTAAAGAAAACTACAGATCCAGACAAGAAAAAGATGTTTGAGAAGATGTTTTTGAAGGTTAAAGAATCTATTGAAAATCTTGAGGGAGCGGTAAAATCAAACAATAAAAGTCAAATTCAAGAGTTCCAAGAGGTATTACTAATTATTGGATAAATTTTGAAATAAAAAATTTACAAACGTTGTTTAAATGTAGATGCTTAAATGTTTCTTCTTTTCTTAGGCTTTATTAAAAGAAGCAAAGGATATGTTTTCAGAATGTCTTGATAGGCAAAAAGGTGACACAGTCACTGAACATTCTATTTTTAGCAAATTATCTCAGCATTGGGAAAACGATTTCCATAAAGATATGGATGCCTTGAATGTAAATAATTTAATACTTGTTTTAGTATAAAAAAAAGCCAATTATTTACAAATAATTTTATTTTGTAGGTATTGAGGCCCAATGTTCTTACTAGAGTTAGCGAATATGTTCCAGAAATTATTGCATTTATTGAAAAAATTATTGCAAATGGCCTTGCGTATGAAAGTAATGGTTCTGTGTACTTTGATGTGAAAGCTTTTGATAAAAATGAAAAACATTATTATGCCAAATTAGTACCAGAAGCATATGGTGATACATCATCGTTACAAGAGGGAGAAGGTAATTTTTAAGCATACATATTTATATATAGATTGTAGTTTAAAATTTTTTAGTATCTCTCTTTTTTGATGGTTATTTAATAATACATAATACAAATGTAAGTAGAGTGCCTAGTATAGTAAATCAATCAGAAAATGTTTCGCGAGAACATCAATTTTGCAAACGTCAGCGTAAATGCGAAGCCTTTTTCTCTGCAACTAAATTTTTCTCAAACTTCTTTATCTTGAACTTTCTTATCTTTCTTAACTTTTTTAGCTTGAAGCTTTTTCAAATAAACTTCAATTTAAATTGTTGAATTTTTATATAATTGTTTTTATATATAATTATTGCAATGTGTACCTACTTTTGACATGTAGATTTATAATCTTGTACAATACATTCACGTCAAACATTGATTTCAAAAGCTGAACAAACAAAATAGCTACTCTCTTCGCACTTGTTTAAAGCAAACAATAAAAAATGTCTCATTATTACAGGTGACTTGAGCGTATCAGTCGAGAGACTGTCGGAAAAGCGTTCGCCCACAGACTTTGCTTTGTGGAAAACTTCAAAAGCTGGCGAACCATGGTGGGATTCTCCATGGGGCAAAGGCCGACCAGGTTGGCACATCGAGTGCTCGGTGATGGCCTCTGCGATCTGCGGCGAGAGCTTGGACATCCACACCGGCGGAGTAGATCTGAAGTTCCCTCATCACGACAACGAATTGGCCCAGGCCGAAGCGTACTTTGACAATTCGCACTGGGTCAGGTATTTCTTGCACACGGGCCACCTCACCATTTCCGGCTGCAAAATGTCCAAGTCTCTGAAAAACTTTATTACGATTAAAGAGGCGTTGAGGAAGAACACTGCCAGGCAGCTGAGACTGGCGTTCTTGTTGCATTCGTGGAAGGATACGTTAGATTACAGTGACGCCACGATGGAGATGGCTGTGCAGTACGAGAAATTCTTGAACGAATTCTTTTTGAACGTTAAGTGCAGAATTAGGAAGATTGGTGCTGTTAATACGACGATTAAGACTTTCGAGAAGTGGGGCAAGCTCGAAATCGAGCTTAATAATAAGTTTTGCAATGCCAAGGATGATATTCATAATGCCTTGTGCGGTGAGTATTCTAATGAAATAGAAAAGTTCTAGAAATTTTCAAACTAAAATTACACATTTGAAATATTTTTGTTACCGCAGATAATATCGACACGAGGACGACCCTTGATATTATTAGAGAATTAGTAGCGAATAGCAATATTTATATTAAAGACTGTCCCAATCCAAATACTCTGTTGCTCCGAGATATCGCAGTGTACATTACGAAAATGTTTACGATGTTTGGAGCTATTACCACTCACGATTCCATTGGATTCCCGATAGAAGATGAATCGCAAAATGTTAACGTAAGTAACATTGAATATACTCCTAAAAAATGTCTCATTTCTATCTCTTCTCGTTGTTAACCCAAAATTTCACTATAAACGTTTCCTTTCCCGCAGGTGGAGGAGACGATAATGCCTTACCTGGAGATTCTGTCAGATTTCCGTGAAAAAGTTCGGGGTCACGCTAGAACGTTGAAGGCAACGGATATCCTAAAAGAATGCGACAGGTTGCGCGACGACGTTTTGCCGAACGTAGGTGTACGCCTCGAGGATGAGGAAGGCGCAGGCGCTCGCGTTAAGCTCGTTAACAAGGATGAGCTGCTGAAAGAGAGGGAACAGAAGAAGCGACTGGAAGCTGAGAAGGCAGCGGAGAAGGAAAGAAAGAAAGCCGAAGCTGCCGCGGCGGCCGCTGCGAAAGAGGCGCAGAAAAAGATCTCGCCCAAAGAAATGTTCCTTTCGGAGACGGACAAGTACTCCAAGTTCGACGAGAACGTGAGTTGAAATGCTTGTTTTGAGTTAGATGTTAATTTGCATTTTAATAAAATCGTCGTGTTGTAATTTTAGGGTCTTCCTACACATGATATTGAAGGAAAGGAAGTAAGTAAAGGTCAATTGAAAAAGCTGCAAAAATTGCAACAAGCTCAGGAGAAAAAATACAATGAGTATATTGCTTCTATGGGCACTATGACGAATGGTACATGAAGATGAGGAATAATTATAGGAACAAAGAGAAATGAATATGCATACAAAAGAGAACAGACTTCGCGATATTTTCAATGTGCAGGATTGCCTCATTTGATATATTTATAAAATCTTTTCTACAAAAACTGAGAAGTTGAAAGAAATTATTTTGGAATCTTTATATTATATTTATTATTTTCACTGGTTGAAAAAAGTTAATTTTAAACTTTTCGGAAAAGTTGTAAAAAGTATTCGTATAGTTATATGTAATCTTTTATTTAAACGCGTCGCTTTTGACCAAACACAAAAACTAAAAACTCTATACAATTTTAATAAAATAAAAATTGCAACAAATTATCAAGTGACTTATTTCCTGCGCTTCCTCAACCACCTAAATTGAAAAAATGTATAACATTTTATCAGCATCAAGCTTATTTCTTTCTCGCTGCAAAACAAAAAAAAAAATCGCAACAAATTCAACAAAATCAAATTTCCGCGAAGGAGAAAGCCGCCGATAAAACTCCATCTGAAACCAGTTCTATTCGCCAGAAATAAAAAAAAAAAGAGAGACACCTCGGCCCGTTGAAAGGAAGAGAGAGAGAAAAAAAAGGCGCCGGTGGCGGGGGCGATCAGTTGAAAACTGACAAACAAATAATCGAAGCTCGCGCTCGCGTCGGCACTCGAGACTTGCGAGGGAAGGGTTTTTATTTAAAAGTTGCAAAGCCCGCTGTCCAACTCTCTTTCTCTCTCTCTCTCTCTCTCTCTCTCTCTCTCCGTCCCCGCCGCCGCGTTGTGCGGGCATCACTTGCTTTCGAATTCAATGGGCAATGAATATACCGCGCGCGCCGTCCGTTTTGTAAAGCCGTCAATGTCGGCCGCGAACGTCGGCACTTTTTGTATGCGCCGCCGGGGAAGAGCGTCAGATAAGAGTAGTCGAACGCGCGGTAAGCGGTGCTGGATGCGAGGATTGAAGGGTTTTAGCGGCCGGTTATCGGCCGCGTATTAGAGCTTTAAAAATTCCCTCTTTTCCGAGATTGACGCGAGAGAGGGGAAATGTTAATTTTTTTTTATCTCGTTCTTTTTTTAAAATGAAGAAGCTGGTCGGACCAATTGAAAGGCGAGCTTTATTCGGGTTTGCATCGTTTTCTTTTTTCAATGATTTTGGGTTTGATTGTGAAGTGTGCAAACTTGTTGATTTGAGATATTGTGTAAAAATGTATTCGAATACAAATATACTTTTGATGAAAGATTATTGGAAAACCAAGCATTTCCAAAAGATATGCAATATTAATAAAATATACAAGTACGCGGTAATTATTGATGTATTAACTTAAATTGGCATTTTGACATTTTAAGCTGAATATGAAATATTGGTATTAGTTTGACTGACGTACAATTCTACTTATACTCAATTATTGACATATTTTTCAAGATGCTTTGACGTTTATACTATTTTTATTGTAATACTTTTTTTTTACCTTTTCGTGTTTCTTTATTGTCTGTTTTATCGTAAATGCACAGATAAGTTACTTTGACAACTTAATGTTTCTGTACTAACCAGTTCGCCGGCGAGAAATTTGATTCTACAAAAAACCTGTGCAAAACTTGAATTTCGACAACAGTCTCACCTGCACCGCTCGATCAAAAACGATCTCGCAAAACCTCGAAAACCCTATCTCGTTTTCCAAAAGCTCCACTCCAAACCCGTCTCGAAAAGGCACACATATCCCTCACCCGGGGGGCCCTCAGGAATTTCATTAAAAGCCTCGAGGCGTAGCAGGAGAGCGGCGCGGCAGTACTTTTTTTTTTCACCCCGCGCGCTCCGATATACAAATGGCCCTACTGGCCGGGCAATTTTTTTTCTCCTCTCTCTCTCTCCCGGGCGGGCGGCAGGCAACCCTTCCCGATTCCAGCCCGCGCGCCCCACGCGCATCTCATGAATAATTTTTTTTTTCTCTCTCTCTTCTCTCGCCCGCCGCCGCCGTCGCGCGCGCGCGACGACGCCTTCTTTTTTCTTATTCATCCGTGATGTAGTGCACGGGGGAAAAGTGGCTGCAGCCCAGAGACAGAGAGAGAGAGCTGACGCTGCAGATATTTTCAATTTACATAGAAATTTTTCGACGAGGCTTTCCCGATCTGGGCTCTCATTTCGCTGAATTAGTGGGGAGGGGGAGGATGCTTCGTTCCTTGGGTTTTTTTTTTCGACGGCTGTGGGGTGATGCGAGGTAAAAAAAAAAGGATGGGGTGGGTGGATTTTGAGGCTGGGTAATGAGACTTGGCTGAATTGGCTTGGGGGATTAGTTAGTTTTAGGAGTTAGTTTATTAATTGGAATTGTTTCGGTGAGAAGGCAAGTGTCTGGGTTGATTTGGCCGATTGATTTTTGTAGAGAAATGGAAATTACGTTAAAAAATAGAGCACTTAAAGTGGTTACTGGTTTCATTCCAAAGAAGGAGCTATATATATTACTTTATGTGAAACGAAAGAATTGCTGCTAAGTCAATTTAAAGTAATATCGTACTTGGAAGAGTTTTAACCAAAACGAAAAATTGTGAATTCACTCTTTGGCAAATGTCTAAGTATTTAAAATTAAAATTCCATGACAATTGGGCATCGTGATTTATTAATTTCAAATTCACCATTATATTTTATCTCATTTTCACAGTCCTCTATTTATTTTCAAATAAATTTTAAAACGCACACCTATTTCCCCGTCCGCTTCTCGCATTCCCAAGCAAATAAACAATAACAACAACCCTCTTCCCAGCGCCTTGTTTGTCCAATACCCAATAAGACCAATATTTGCTCAGCTCTTAATTCAAACCCGCGCTCATCTCCTCATCAGTCGAGCTCCGCTCGCCACCTTCCGCGGCAAACACACTTCGAAATTAAAAAAAGAAGAAGGAAAAACCCTCCCGATCCTCGATCCACGGGCAGAACGGCGCGCGAAGCATATACAGGCAGCCACGCGCCGGACTCGGCTCTCAAATCCCCGTAGATAAAAAAAGGGCCGTGTCCCACCCCGTTGACTCACCCACGCGATATCACCCCAGGATTCTCTCTTCTTTTTTTTTCGCCCGAGCGAGAACCCCTTCGGCCACCCCCGAAAGATATATCCCGAGGAATAAAAAAAAAAAAAAAAAAAAGAAATAGGGTACGCAGTAGAATCCTTTCGCCTTACGTGCAACCCCTGCCTTCTCTCTCTCTCTCTCTCTCTCTCTCTCCCCCGGAGGGGGATGATGGATAAAAAAAAAGGGGTGCCCGCGAGGAGAGAAGAAGCGCCGCTTCCTTTTCCGAGCGAGGCTGCGCGCGAGTCCCGAAGGACTTTGGCGGCAGCCCTTTTTTTTGCCGAGGCCGAGCCGCGCGCACAGCGCCGAGGTATTATTTTTGGGCGCCGTGTCGAAAGTGCTTGTATTGCTTGCGCGCGTGGATTTTGTGGGCTCTCTTTTTTTTTTTATTTTGTTGCGGGGCTGGATAATTATAGGAATCGGAGGGTGAGCGAGAGGTGCTTCTCGAGGCGTCAGGTGTATAATTGTGCTTCTTGCTTGTTAAGATGTTTTGTTTATTTGTCACTGCGAGAAATTCATCATTATTATGTATAATATAATCTAAGATTTGCAAAAGTCTGTGCAAATTGTAATTTGTGGATACGTAATAAAGAAATATTGACTTTTTAATCAAATAAACGAAAAAATTAGGTTATTCAATTGAGAAAGGCTAAAATGGTTCTTATGCAATAAAAAATTTTAACAGATAACCAGATAAAATAGTAAAAGCATCAATGTTCGAATTAATCAGAAAAATTGACGAGCTTGCTCAAAATTTGTCCCACAAACATTTCTGAATAACAAACAAGTTAATGAAACAAACTTCCCCATTGGAACCGATAAAAAAAAGCTCCCACGCAACGATGCCTAACTATGTCAGGCAGAAAACTCCTCCGGGCCTCCGTCCGAATTCGCAAAGTGCTCCTCGTTTCGCTCGACTTTAATTATTCATCGAGCTCTTTCTCTCTCTCTCTCTCTCTCTCTCTCTCTCCGCTTCGAAGCGAAGAAAAAAGAACTTTTAAAATACGAAGAAAGTCATGCCGGGGAAGCTTTGAAAAGCTCCCTCCCTCCCTCTCCCTTTGCATCGCTGCAAAGGACGTTCTTATTTCGGCCGCCTTACTTCCTTGTCTCCTTGCGAAGAACGCCGCGGGAAGGAGTTCGGGCGGCGGCGGCGGCGGGGGGAGGGAACTTTCGGTCCGAGGGAGCTTAGGGTTACGGAGGTGGAAGAAATTTTAAATGCTGGGATTGATTCCCGGGAGTTGGGAGTGGCACGGCGAGGAGCCGGGCGATGGTAATAAGAGCGGCTGACTCTCGGAGCGATTGCGTAATGAGAGGCGTAAGATGAGGCTTCGTTAGGTCCGTCTTTTGCTGTAATTAAGATTTCTCGAGTTATTAGGTGAACTTTGAAAATTGTGTTATGTATATTTTAGGGTAAGCAGCTTGATGCGCATAATGATATATACTGGTAATAAGTTTCTAAACAGCTTAAAATCTGTTCAAAGTTCACTTTTTCGATTTGAATTGTCATCAAAAAGTATTAAGGAAGCGTAGGTTTTATGAAACTTGCACTGCGATCGAATGCATGCAACGTAAAAATTTTAAAGATCAACTTCTTAGCTCCTTTTAAAATTGAACAAAGTTACCCGAACAAAGTCGATAGTTCAAGACTTGAAAACAGATTAATTCGTAAAACTTATGAATCCCCAGTGACAAGAGAGCCGACGACGTCATTTGCGTCCTCAGACGCTGTTTACAATCAGCCCGCAAACCCCAACCCTCCGCGCACCTGAAAACCATCTTCCGCTCCGTCAGCGAGCGCCTAGCTCGCCGCAGCCTGGCTATACGTCGCGGCTCTTCGGCTTGATGCGCTCTCAGGGCGGTCCCTCCTCTCGCGCTTCTTAATTACTCGCGAGATACCCGCTCTCACTCTCTCCTTTCGCCCTCCCCGACGGGGGCTGGCTCCTTCTTCCGCTTCGTCGTCGTCTTGGGTGGGGAAGCCGAGTCCCCTGCGTCGGCTCGTGATTCGCCGAAGGAGTAGGCGAACACCCCTTCGCAGAGAGAGCTTGCGGCGAGAGCTGCTCGCGCGAGTCGCGCCTCGCATCGATCTTGTACGGACCACTTTCCCTTTCGCCTTTTGTCTTTCCCCGCTGGGATGTAGGTTGCAGTTCTTTTTTTTTGGGGTTGGCCGAGGAAGTGGAGGAGAGAGTTTTGGTTGTTGATAAGTTTTGGAATGAACTTTGGGGATGTAATTATCGTATTCCCGTTAGATTGGGAAAGGAGCTCCTCTGCTGTCTTATGTATACTTTTGGGCGGCGTGAGATGATTATAAATTCATGATTTCACGTAATTTTTATTTTAATAAGTAAATAATTGATATATCGTTTTGGACTTGAGCTTCTTCCCAGCCCAGAAATCAAATTCAGCAACAAAAGCCCCGTCAGCTCCCGAAAAAAGCGAATAATCTCCCGATAACGACCCGCTTAGAAGGCCTTAGCTCTCTTCGCGGAGAAGAAACAGCCGCGCGAACTCCTCTCTCTCTCCTCCTTTTGTTCTCCCGACGCTCCTTACCTCCTTCCGATTGAAATTCTTTATTTCGAAGGGACGTCGTCGCAGGAGGGGAATTAGGCCCCGGTGCCGAGAGAGAGAGAAAAAAAAAGAGCGCGCGCTTAAATTGCCGATGAGGTATGGATTTTTTTCTCTCTCTCTCTCTCTCTCTCTCTCGGCACCGGGGCGCGCTTGATTAATGCCCGGGCTTCGCCTATTTTAAATGCGCGCAGACGTTGCACGTTCCGCGCGCGCGAGCCGCCCGCCGCTTGATGGGCTTCGCTTCGTCGATCGATCGGGCCGCGGAGCTGTGGGAAAACTTTGACGATTCGAAACTGATTAGAACGCCGCGCTTAGGCTCGGGAGGGGGGCTTTAATTCGTCGAGGGCTCCGGGAGGATATTGTTACGTTTTATTGTTTTTCGGCCGGATTAATTGCTCCGAGAGAGTTCCGTTTTCGGTTTGGTGAATCGGGAGGTGTGTAACTGGTGGATCAATTCTATTCGAATCAAAAACTGCGTTTAAACTAAGCAGTGAAGAAATAGCGTAGATTAATTTTTAAAGCTTTTTTAATCAAATTTCAAACGTCGTATATTAATTAAAATGGAGTAGGTTTGCCAATTTTTACAAGTAGATAAAGATCTATGGAACACTCGAGAAACAAAGAAATTTAAATATTCGTAAATTTAAGTAGCCACGCTTTACCAAGCAATCTACTGCCCATCAACGGCCTAAACAAAATGCTTAAAAAACGAAACACAAAACGCCCATAGACGAGATCTCAAATTAGCCGTCGGCACGAAACCGTCCCGCGAAGCTCGCTACACACTACTCGACGTCTACTTCCGGCAACCCGTTGCAAGCATCGCGCCCAGCAGTCCGCCCGAATAAATAGATTTCCTTCGTCGAACTCTCGCCGTAACGGAAGCGGCGCGCGCGGCTCTCACGCGAAAAAAAATCAACTTCTTCCTCGTGTGCATGCCGCGGGGGTATTTCGCGCGGCGGCGGCGGCGGCGGCGCGGGTAATTTCGCTCCCGAAAACGCAATTAGCCCTGCGCGAGCTCCGTGGAAGGGGTATATATAGCCTGGAAGAAAAAAAAAAAAAAGAGCGGCCGGGGTGAGTCTTAAAAAAAAAAAATCGTTACGGTCTCGAAGGGGGTTGAACGAGAGCGGGGTTACTCCGCTGCCACCCTCGGCTCTCCTTTTTTTTTTTATCAAATCTCTCGCGACGAGCGGAGGGGGGGAGGAGGGGGCGAATAATCTCTCTCCGACGCGCGTTTCAACTTTTAATGTAATTACTTTCTCGCTCTGGAGGCGCCTTTTTTATAATCCCGGCCGATGCGCCGGGAAATTTATCGTCGGAGGAGGAGACGTTATATCGTTTGTTTAGCAGCTGGGCTAATTGCTGGAGGAGCTGTTGTTTTCAGCACGCCGGGCTGCGAATTTGCGGATTCGGTGAGAATTTTGAATGTCGTTGAAGAGAGTGACGATGTTTGGAATTCAGTTTGAATTGAAATTAGAGTGAACTTGGGCTTATTTTTTTTGAAATATTGAATAATATGCATATATCACAAGTTTATTCTTTTAAAGGTACTTTTTGACAAACTTTATACCTATCGATTACGTCTTCTGCAAGCGATTGATATTGATTGCTTTTTTATAATATATAACAAAATAGTTTAGAAAGTTTTAAATTATCAATTTTGGGTGTATTGAATAATAACTGGCTAGAATAACATTGTACGAACGTTTAAACGTTAAAAATGGTCTGATTTCATTTCAGCTCATTTTTTCCTACGTAAAAATTCAACCCAATTAAAATTCTTAATTCTCGAGACAACCTCAAATTACTCCGCAGAGCACCTCTAAATTAATAATCAAAACTTTTCCCAAATGCAAACGACTCTCATCCGATTAATTACTCCTTACAGCTCGCTCGAGCCTCGTTCGCCGGCCAATAAAGCGCAATGTAAGCCCCGTAATTCCTCGGCGCGCATACATTAATTATCCTCCTAATTTTAATACCCGGCGAGCGCCTCAATCAACGTCACGGCCTCCTCGAGCAGCCGTCAAAATTTCCTCGCCCGGCTAATTGCCCCACCCACTTATTGCTCTCTCGATCTCGAAATTCAAGGCGTATATATATATATATACGTCGGGCCGCGCGCGGGAAAGGGAATTTGAAATTCCGACGAGGCGCGCTGCCGCCGACACGTGTAGCTGCGGCGTGTCTCCTTCGCGCCCCGATCGATTTGACACAGAGAAAGGGCAACGCAGCCCCCGGGATTTCGGAAACTGCGCCGCGCGAGGAGAAGGGCTGGGCTTAGACTCCGTGCCGCGGAGAGGATCCTCCGAAGAAATGGAGCGAGTCGGAGCGGTGATGAATAAGCGGCCGGGGATGTGATGGATCGACGGAAGTTCCAGGTTTTTTTTTTTTGTTTTTTTTTCCTTTTTGTTTAACAGTTGCATTTGAGGGATGGTGGATTTTGTGTTTGGTTTGGTGGCGGTTGCGTGGGGCGGCTTATTGCGTCGGGATAAAGTGCTGATTTTTGATCTTCGATTCAGGGCTTTTTTTCAGTTCGATGTCATTGGAAAATGGATGATTTTGTTGTGTGATTCCGAGATGCGATTCATTCGAACGAAACCGAAAGGGATAGTAAAACGTAACATAAAAACCTCCATCGATCCGTTTTTACCGCGAAAGAAGAGCGCATTTAAAAAAACTTGGCTACAAAAGAAAAAAAACATCCCTCCCCACAGCGCGCGAAACGCAACAAGCGCGCGGGCGCCAACATATCAATCCTTTGACCGGCAGCGAAATGTATATATAAGCACACCGCGGCACGCGCTTCCGCCGAAACCCCCATTAGCGGGGCGGCCATAAATTTCGGGGCTTGTCAGGCCTTGCGGGGGCTATCATTTTCATTTTTGTTCGGCCCGCGGCGCCGGGGTATTCGCGCGTGTACACACGAGCCGCCGGGCGAATATAAATTTTTATAAAAGCCGAATGCGCGCCGCGGATCTCCGGGACGCTGCACCTGCTCTCGGCCTTCCGCCACCCTGGACGTCTCTCTTTTCGGCTCCGGATATGAGAGGACTTAATTGATTTGAATGCGGAGATTCCTCGGGCTTTTGAGCTCGCGGACGCGGCAGGGTTTTATTACAGCGCCGTTGGACAAATGTTTACTTTGTTATTTTTAATGCTCGCGTTGCTGTCTTTACTTTGCGGAAGGGAGTCTCAATTTGCGCTGCACAAAAATGCATTACTCAAACGAAGCTGTCATCATTCTGCGCCATTGAATATTACCTTAACTCCAAAAATCAGAACTGTACACGTAAACCCCATCATAAATCCTCGAACAGTTCCCCGGGGCTCGTGAAAAATCGCTCCACCGATCAACAGCCGGCCAAATATTTAGCCCCGCGATCGCCCGGTATATATACACGGTTTACCTCCTCGCTTCCCCCTTCCGAAGCACTTAGCTCGCCGTAATCGCGTCCAGGAGAGAGAGAGAGAGAGAGAGTGCCTACACCTCGTCGCGCACCCCTTTTCGAAAAATAGAAGGAAAAAAACGCAGAAATATACCAGTATATAATAGTGAGCGCCGCGCGATCAATGCCCGTGAATCACGCCCTAATTCCCGTCGCCGCCGACAAAGGAAGCGGGGGTAAAAAAAAAGAGTTCTTTAATTCGGCCGCTCGCCCCGCGGAAATTCGGGAGAAACGCGCCGTAAATCAGAGCTCGCCGATCGAGCGACCGAAATGAAGTTATTATGTGTGCGCGCCGCGAGTTACCGGGGGGGTGGTCCGCGCGCGCAGTTTCGGATCGCCGCAGCTTCCGTATTTTTTGGGGGTCCGGGGGGAGAGAGGAGCGACGTTCGACGAGTGGAGGGACTACATGTATGTGGGCTTTTGCAAGGTTTTGTTGCGGTTGGCTCGCCGCGGTGCGAGGCTCGTTGAGATTGTTGGGCGGATATGTGATTTATTGCCTTTTTGGGTTGAGCGCATTGGAAGGATGCGTTTTGGGAAGAAATTATTGTATGGCTAGATTGGCGTTGAGGCGGATAAATCGACAGATTTTTATTGTAATTAAAATCTAATATTCATGAGATACATCGATTAGGTTTATTATTAGTAAATTATTAAGGTCGAACATTACTATTCTTTTCTGCAATTACAATTTTGTCCTGATACCATATACTAAATTTTTTTATTAATTGCATTCTTATATATTTGGTTGATTTTTTTCGTTCTAAACAATCGGAAAACCAAAAGATAATATAATAGAATTTGTTTCTACTTTAAGAATGTAAAAAATTATTACGCAGCTTGTACAAAGTACAATATGATCCACTTCCCTCTAAACATCGGCCAAAAAACATCGTATCAAAAGCCCATCAAGCTCGACGAAAAAAAGCCGCGAAGCGAGCGATAAACACACACGTCGCAGCTCTCGCGCTCGACAATAAACTCGCCCGGCGACTGATTCGCCGGGTGTCGAACGATTTATACATCGCCGCCGGCGGCACAATATGCTCTCTCTCTCTCTCTCTCTCTCTCGCTCCTCGCGTTCGTGCAGTGCGCCTCGCGATCGCCCTTCCTCTCGGCGGCAGGCGCCGCGGCACGCGAGCCTTCCTTCGGAAATCTCTCTCTCGCGCGCGCGCGCTCCGTTCTCTCTCGCCGCTTACCTCCTCTTTTTTTCGGCTGTACCTCCCGGCGCCAGGGTCTTCTTCCCTTTTTTCTTTTTTTTTTTCGGCCGCGCGCCGATTGACGAATTGATTTCTGTACGGGGCTGCCTTGTTTTTAATGGCCCGATCGGGGCGCGGATAGCGCCCTGGTTTTAAACTCGTGTATTACAAGTGTTGGCTTGGAAGTTTTGGGATTTTGTTGCTTCGAGGCGGAGGGCGGCGACGGGGAGGAATGGCTTCGTTGAAGGGAATTTCATGATTTGCGGGCTTCATGAATTTGGAAGTTTGGGTTGAGTGGTTCTTTTATTTTCGTGTTGGAAATATTGAAATGTGACAGGAGATGTAGTTAATATTTGATTTATTTTGAAAGTCGATCTAAAATATTGACTTTCGATTATGTTTAGGGAGAAATTTATAACGTAAAAAGAAAATTTAAGTTGTTAATTATTTTAAGACTGCTTTGGATTCTTCCATGAACTGTAGAAACCTGGTTGTTGCGCGAAGTGTAACCGAAATCTAAAAGAAATTAAAACCAAAACATAATTCAATCGAACTTTTATTCATTTTTCACTTCAAAACCCCGTTTCGGATGCGCGTCCCCCGAATAAAAACCCAACCCGACTGCAAAAAAAAGGGGAAAAAACCCATCCATCCCCGTGAACCAAGGAAAAATTGCAGAAACACAAGGCTCCCAGTGGCAGTCTTATGTAAACGGCGGAGGCAGAGCGGGAGAGAGAGCGGGGCACTCGTTAAAGGCGCTCGCGGGGCGTGTCCTCGGCAGTTTCTTTGAATTAAACATCCCGCCTGCTTCAATCAGCTCGCAAGAGAGAGAGAGAGAGAGAGAGAGAGAGAGGCAAACTTCGTTTTTCCCGGGGGCCAAAGCCGCTCTTTCCGAGCCGGGAAGGGAGGCAAATGAGAGCGCCGCCGATATGCACAATGTCGGGAAAGTCCAATTTTTAGAGAGAGCCTCGGTTATCTTTCAGGACTTTTTCCTTCTTGCCTGGAAGGATTGGGAAAAAGGCGGAGGGGGTGCGATTTTTTATTCGCTTTGAGTAATGATATTTTCGTGCCTGTTTCGACGGGGGTATTAGGCGGCCCTTCTTTACGCGGGAGCTTTAAGTGGGAAAATTTTCGATATAGTGTTTTGTATGAGGAATGAAAGTGCAGGTGATTTCTGTACGTAAAATGTATTTGTAATCCGTACTTATATTTTATCCTTAAACCGAAACGGTGCAGAAGAAAAATACTTTTTAATACATTATAAATTTCTCGATGGAAGGCATTCATCAAACCCATCAACAAAATCTTCCACCCCATCCTCGAAAGTAACAACAACGAAAAAAAGAAAATGGTCGCTTCCATCGGAAAGGACGCCGGGGGAAAGAAAGTAAGGGGGCGAGTAACTAAGAAGAAAACGAGAGAAGGAGAGAGAGAGAGAGAGACTTTAATTCAAAAGAAGAGCGTACAAGGGTTGCCTTCGAAGGAGCTTTTTCGAGGCGAAAGCCTCCGGCTTTCCCCCCAACCTACCCCCGCGCTCGCATAAAAGAAGGGAAAGCGAAGGAGAGAGGGAGAGAGAGAGAGGAAGGCGCGCAGCTTTGCCGAGGTGGAAAAGGGTGTACATGGAATTTTCACCCTCCCCGAGATCTATTTCTGTATAAATACGTAATCAGCAGACGCCGTGCGCACTTTGCCTCTCTCCCCTTGCCTCCCTCTCTTTGCTAATACCATCCACGTCGATTTTTTCCTATTACTTTTAATGCGCCTGATCAAAGGAGCAGCCTCGTCGTCGTCAAAAGCGATTTATTTCACGGAGAGAGAGAGGAGAGAGAGAGAGAGCCGGGAGGATTATTTATTTATTTCGGCGCATTTGTGTTAATTAGCCGCGCGGAGCCGGGGAGGTATTTGTACTAATGACGCGTGGCGATGCAGGTTTAATGAGGGCGCCGCGCCGATTTGTCTTGAGTTCGGGTGAACAAAGAGGTGGATCGTGACTAGTTTCCGACGAGGAGCTTTCGATTGTTCGCGCTTGCTTGTCCGGCTCGATTTTCCGCTGAGTGCAAGGAAATAGAGCAGATTTGCCTAAACGAAGTTAAAGTTATTTAGCTAGTTTGGCAGTTTGCGAGTTTTTTCCTGCTTTGACTAGTTAGCAGGGCTTAAACTTGCACTGTTAATTCCTATATCAGATATCTTAAGGAACTCTTCCTACACTTGATAAAAAAAGAATTTTGTAAGAATGCCTTCCATCCAAAAATCTCTCGCACTCCACTCCTCTCTCAAATTCAACACACCTCATTACCCCGTCACAAGAAAAAAAAACACCTCGCCTCGGTCCCCGCCCCCGCGGGGATCAGAAGCTCGGCAGAAAAACATATATCGGCGGCGGCGCGTTCTCGGCGCCTCCTCCGTTCAGTTTTTTTTATTCTTTTTTTTTTTTGGCTCCCCAGCTTTAAACCCCTTCTTATTAGCCAGACATTCGACTCGTGCGTACTTTCATCCGCTAATCGCTTTCGCCGCTCCGGGCAAAAAACCGGAGCGCGGCAGCTTTCTCCGCCCGGAGGAAAAAAAAAGAAGCGGCGGCGAAAACAAAAACAGCACGCGCGTGTAATCGCGCCCTTTTATGCTAATCGCCCGTAAGAGCAACCCTTCCGCGTTTAACCAGCTGCCGCTGCTACCCCGCAGACTTTTTTTTTTCGGGCGACGCGTGTGTCTCTGTCGGCGATTTTGTGCTTGTTTGTAGCTTTGTTTTTTTTTTTTTTTTTCGTTTTTTTGCTCGACTGCTGCGAAATCTTTGGCGGAGGATCCGCAAGTTGGTTTATTTGAATTACCCAAGTTCGTCTTTGTCATTTGAATTACGGGAAAGGACAGGAACTGCGCAGATCTAGTGGTCAATGAGTCTTCATCTTACTAATCATACAACGTGCAAATGCCACTGCTTTATTATATAGTACAAAACTATATGAGCAGATTTAATTTCACACCCATAAATCACCTCTCCAACCTAATCCACGTCCTCGCGCCATTAGCATAAAGGAACGGCACTACTTTTACGATCCCGGGGATTGTATACCGCACACCTCCGTGGCCTCCTCCCTCAGCGTCGAATCCCCGTGCACCCTCAGCTCGCCGATTCTCATATCCGGGGCCCACACTATTTCTCCCTGACATTTTTTTAATGAGCCTCCACAAAGCAGCAGTCTCTCGCACGCGCTCCGAACGACCGTACCCCCACCAGCCCTCGGTCTCCGAAAAAAAAGGGGTGAGCTCGAAGGACGGATAAAAAAAAAAAGGGTTGGCACGCGCGCGCTATCGTAAACGAGCCGGCCGTTTTTCATCGATTACGTACCCCTTTACGTCTCTCTGGGTGATGGTTTTTTTTTTCTTTCTTTTTTTTTATTCCTTATACACAGGCAGCGGGGGAAATTAGCGAGCGGCAAAAACTGGCCTGGAGAGAGGCCCTTTAACGCGAGGAGACGGAGATTATTATATTGATCACGGCGATATTGCGCGTATATATTGTAATGCGCGGAGCGGAATTTTTTTAAGGGAGTTTTTCTGTCGGGGGGCAGGGCTGCGAACGCGCGATTGTCTTGTCGGTCGTTTATTCTGCCGGGTTATTGCTTGGGAGGATTAAGGAGATGCGCTATTCAATTTTGGATTTCAATGGCGAATTGGTGAAAAAGGCGAGAAATGGTTTGGAAAGGCGAAGAAACAAGAACTGGATTCTGCAATTTATGTATAAACTTTAAAGGAACAAGTGATATATAAAAACCGTGCCAGAAAAAATAATCGAAAACTATCTAAACTATCACAAGTTTCCTACGAATCAATCAAATCACCATCCCGTCACTCCGTTTCATCGCGCACCGAAAAAAAGGAAGCCCGCCGCCGCGGCTCGCAAAAAAGCCCGCCCGGAAAAACGTCGAATTTGCCTAAGGCCCGCGGAAAAAAAGCGTCCTCCCCGCAAAAAAAAGTCTCTCTCTCTCTCTCTCGCCGCTCGTCGCGTCGCGGTGTGCCATCCACGAGCTCGAAGCGAGAAAGAGCGAGAGACAAAGAGCAGCCGGGCTTTTTATGCACGCACACACGCGCGCGCGCGCGCGACGTCCCACGGCGAAAGGGTAAAAAAAAAGGGGTGAACTGCGAGCGTCTGCTGGAGAGAAAAAAATCGCCAGGCTCTCTCTCTCGGGGGAGTAGGAAAAAATTCGTCCGACGAAAGCCGCCGCCGCCGCCGGGTGAAAAAAGGGAGAAGCGGTTATAAATGAGCTCGGGCTTTTTTGTTTAACGCCCGGCGCACAATGCAGTATATAGCCGAGTGCGCATTATGCGAATTGGAGCCGATCGCGTTCGGTCGTCGGGGCTTTCCGGCCCGAGAGCCGATTAGCGATAGCGAGATATTGTGAGCGATGCAAATTGTTATTGTGCCGGGTGGAGGATGCCTTTTTTGCCTGGAAGTGCTGGGTTCTTTTTTTGGGGGGGAAAGCTGAAGGAGAGGATTGCGGAAGAATTTTTTAAGTGGATCCGGGCGAGGAAGGAGGTGATGTTTGTCGAGCGTTTTTTTTTTCAGAGGCAAAGACATTTTATTAAGTTTTTTATACTTGCGTTTTATAACTGACTGCTGCAATCACAGCTGTTTCTATCAGTTCAATTCATTTATACATCACGCGATTCGTGACCGATTATCAATTTACTCTATAAATCTCTTACCCTAATACTCAAGCGCAACAACTACGAACCTCCGCTCCGAACCATCGAAAACCTTGAGGACCGCGACGGTCCTCTCGTCCTCCTCGCTTCGACGCCCCGAGACGAGCGATCGTCGTGCATGCGAAAGGCGCGCGCTCCGCTTTCGCCTCGCGCGCAATTGCCGCCATCGCGAAAGGGGTATTCGCACGCGGCCGGCCGCGACCATTTTGCGGGCTCGCATTGCGCGTCTTCCCGTTGGCTTGAGCGGACCGGTGCTCGCCCACGCAGCGCTTTGCATCGCCGCGTAAACTGCGCATGTCCGCAGCGCGCCAACAGGGGGGAAAGGGTTAAGCCTCATGCTGTATATATAGGTATATCGAGGCGCGCGATGCGATGAGCCGCGCGGCACACGGCTTGGAAATGGGAGCGCTTTGCCCGCGAGGCGCTTCGTGATAATGCGAGGAGGGTCGAGTGCGGCTGCGGTGGGAATTGTTTGTTGCTTTTCTTTTTATTTTTTACGCGTGAATTCTGGGGAAATTGGTTTGGATTTTGACGTTGTTGATTTTGCCATATGTAAAAATGAATTTGTTTGTATAAGTGAGTTTACCATTTAATTTAGAATTGATAAAAGATCTGGATTTACAGTGACTATTTTACAGTTTACAGCTGATTGTTTGATTATATGATATATTGAAGGGGTGGATAACTCTTTACAGTGTAAATTTACAAGTTATATATAGTAAAATGATTAACGCGGTGATAATAATAAATGACGCGCAACTTAATTTTTATCTTGAATTTAACGATTCTGAAAAATCTACCGAAATAAAACTACCACCCCGAGGAGCCGAAAATGCCACAAAGAACGCCAAGTCGAACAGAAGTGTTTAAGTGCACGAAAACACGGGAATAACGCCTCGGCCGGCGAAAAAAAACGCGTCGGTTGAACCGTCAAGTATATAAACGCGCGTTATATAGGCTTCGACAAGAGGCGAGAAGAACCCTGCAGTTCCGCAATTTCAATGTGAATATATAAAAGGCATTTCTGGCAGTTCGATCGCTCTCGATATATCGCTTTTCCCCGTAACGGTCCGCGTTTTTTCCGTCGACTTTTTTCGCCGCTTTTTTTTTCCTTCTCTCGGCCGCCGCCGCCTCCTGCTCCTTCGCCTCGCTTTCTCGCTGCGTGATTTCCGCGATGTACGTTCGAATGCGTGTTGGCTCTCGTCGAGTCTCGATGAACGAGGAGAGAGAGAGGAAAAAAAAAACACGCGCGATTCAATGATATTCAGTAACGTTTCATTATTATAATGCCGCCCGGCTGGAGAAGGATTTTATCGCTTTTCTCCCCGTTCCTGGGAATTCGAGTGGATGCATTATACGATTTTATATTGTGCGCAATACAGCAATGCGTAATCTTCATTGTGCACGTTTCGAATCGTTGCGAGTCCGGCGTTTCCTTCTGAATATTATATCCGGAAGGTGACGCGTTTAGCTTCATCGATTGTTTATTAAATATATAATTTAAGGGTTCAAACGCGCAAGAGAGAAAACTGTCCGTTCGGGTCGCTAATTACAGAAATATCACGCCTCGAAAAAGCGGCGGCGTCTCGAGAGATAGACAAAGTCGCGGGGGAAGAATAGAGAGGCGCCTTCCTCTCCGAAGGAATCCAATAAAAAGAAGGAAAACAATCAGCCCGGCGTGTCCCCCGAAGAAAGAGAGCAATAAAGTCTCGGAGGCAAAAAATAAAAAAAAAAAAAAAAAAAAAACGTCTCGCAAGGCGCAACAGCGTCAGCGGCGGCTCGTTACGCGCGACAGTCGCTATTATTATCATTATTCGGCTCATTCACACGTCAGTCACTTGTAATCGAAGTCTCTCTCCTCGCTCTCCGCGTTATTATTATGCATCTCTCGGCTTTTTCTCATTTCCGAGAGCCGCGGCTTCGATTTTTTTTCTCTCTCTCTCTCTCTTTCCGTCCCGCCAGCCAGCTCGGCCAACCGTCACGCATTGTTAGCGTCAGTTTTCCGCTCCCGCGGAGACGCGCACGTTGCTTTTTTGCGTGCGCGCGGCTTATTTTTCGCTGTCGGATTCGAGAGAGAGAGAGAGAGAGAGATTGACGAGAACTCAATGCCCGCGATACGAAGCCGATCGCGATGGGATGCTGTGCGGTTATTGAGAGGCGGCGCGAGGAGGTGGGAATGGGATTTTTAAAGGATCGCCCGGGACGGCTTCGTGGAGTGGTTTCGGTGGTTGCCGGGCGAGCGGACAGTTGCATAAGTTATTTTCACTGTAAACAGCTGGGATGCTGTATTTCGTTATTTCGGAAACCGAATGCTTACTCTTCAAACAGATTACGCTCCGTTAAGCGTGTTTAGATTTGCATATTGTTATTTTTTTTTTTTTTAAGTTTTTCTACATTATTCGAGAACGATCGGAGTTTTAAGAAATTTTAATTTTAATTTTAACAGAAAGAAATTTAACCCAACAGCATAAATAAAAACTGAGAAGACCCGCTAAAAACAGTTCGGAACCCCAACGACGTCCTCCGAGCAACTTTCCATTTCGGCCTTCACTCGAGCCCCCATTGATATTCAAACTCGAAAAAAGTATCTCACGCGCCGGAAGGCCTTGCCATCAAAGGGTTAAAATCCGGCGCTCCGCAATCGTTCATCGTGATCGCGCAGCTCATTGCCCAACTGCGAGCGGCGCGCACAAACGCACACAAGAGCCTCCGCGCTGAATAGGCCGTTCGGGGCTTTTCATCGCGGCGCGCGGCATAAAAGGCCCGACCTTGAACTTGCCTTTCCGATGTAATCGATATCATTGATTTTTTTTTTCCTCGGCCGGAGTCCGGTGCCGCGTGGGTGGGAGTAGTGTGCGGTAAGCGCGGCTGGCATTAGGAAGAGATTATACTCGGGCTTTGACGATTAAGGAGGCGCTTCGTCGAATTTGCAGGACGGAGAGGTTGGCGTTTCGAAGCTGGTTTCGAAGGCGCGATGATGCGGGTTGATTGTTGTTATTTAAATTTTAAGTTTTGGTACTTGTTAACGGCATTGTATTTTTTATTTGTTTAAAATTATCTAAATGCTAATACACGCATAGTTTCCTTGTCGGAGTTATTTATAGCAATATCCGTTCTAAATTTCTTACAATCTCGAACATAAATCCATCTTCGTCGCAATGAAAATTGTATCCGAAACCGCTAAATTTCCATAAAACTGCAACCATTCAGCGAGAAATCCTCCCCTCACCCCCATCATCAGAAATTAATGTCCGAAATCACCCCAAAATCCTCCTCCCTTAGCATCTTGTAAACATAATCCTCGCGGCAGCGGCGGCACATGTTCCCTCCTCCCCGCCCCCGAAATCCTCCGCCGCAGCATAATCGGGGAAATGAGCCCGCGTCCCGATCGATTCGCAATAAATTCAGCGGGAAATAGGGCGCGAACGAAAATTCGAAAAAACAGCGAGCCGGAGAGTCGAATGAAATTCATATTTCCGGGGAGCCGGGAGAGCGATCGATATGTAGCCGCCGTATATCAAGAGAGGCTGCTGCTGCACATCGCGAGACGACCCCAATTCATGAGGAGCGAGAGCTCCGCCTTTTGCGCTCTTCTGGCGCGTCGGAATGGCATAAATCATATCGGTGCAAAGGAGTGCGTCGCGCGCTTTAAGATTCAGGGCGGGATCCCCGGCTTGTTAATGAATAATTAAAGTTTCGGGAATCCGAGTTGGATTGTTGCGGGAGAGAATCGGGTTCGAGTTTTTCTTTATAGTTTGATACGACGGAAGGAAAAATAAGAATATATACAGTTCTAAAAGTTGCTGAAGTGAAACGACGTAATCGTATTATTTTCTTCTAAATTAACGTTTTTAAATTTACAACGCCATCCGCGGAGACATTTAAATTCTCCCATCATTCCAAGCACCCATCAACGCGGCCAGTTCCCTTTAAACGATGCAATCCAAAGCAGCGCCTTCCGTCGGCCCATTTCAACCCGCGGTATTTCCCTCCAAACCGCTCAATATACGTCCCACTACATTCCTCGGTCGTTACCTCGACCTCCTCGAATAATCGACGCGCTCCGACCTCAAAGGGGCAAGCATCGCTGGCGCACTTTCACCTGCCTCGCCGACAACCCTTTCCCCGCTCGCCTCGTATAAACAGGCCGCGCGTCGATACGTATCGGTCGTACACGCTTTTATAATGTCCGGGGCGATCGGTCGAATTTCCGCGCTATTAGAACGAGCCCCGGCGCGCGCGCGCGACCTTGGCGCATGCACGAGCCGCCGCGGCGGCCGGTCAGTCCGCGGCGGCGTAACCATGGAAATCGACTGTTTGTTTGACTTTGCGGGGGCGCCCCGCGCGCCTTTTTTTAACGCTGATGTGTGCGCGGAGGCGCCCCCGAGTGCCGAAGGGGGTGAAAAACGCGCCGACGGAGTTTAATGGGAATCGAAGAAAGGAGTCGAGGGCTTTTTCCTTCCTTCGCCCGACTCCTTTTTTTTTTTTTCGGCCGAGAGAGCCGTCGGGAGTCGCGTGCCGAGGCGAGCTCTCTGCTTCTTTCCGAGACTGGCGACTCGGGGGAGAGAGTCTTGCTTGCTGGTAGTTTTGATTATTTTTAAAGGGATCTTGGAGGCGATCGGGTGGTCGGGTTTTGAAAATTTTTACGGGGGCATTGTGGATTGTGAATGAAATCGGTTGGTAAACTTAGCTGATTTCATCGTTTTGTGTATATTCCAATTCCTTTATACATGCAGTTTTTAAAATATTTACACATTATTAGAAGATACTCTAAATATTATGCGTACACACAACGAAAGAATACTCGCGCCGTCAAACGAGTCTCGGCCAATTTTCCGGCGCACCAAAGGCTGTTTATTCAAAAATTAGTCGAAAAGCGTCTGCGGACGACCGGCCAAATATTTATCCAAACCCTTGCCGACGCCGACGATATCCCAAAAACAGCCAAACACATCCGCAGCAGCTGCCGCGTCCGCGACGATTCTCCAAAGCCCAGCAGCAGCAGCCGAACGTATTATATCATCTCGAGGTCTTCGGTCAGCGTATAGCTCTGCGCAAACATTTAGCCGCTGCAAAGCGACTCCTCACACCGCTCGGCTTGCATATTGATTTTTTTTTTTCACGAGAAAGCTTGTTTTCTTAGGAGAGACTCCTCCGACTTTGTAATTCCATACGTCGGCCCCGGGGGGGCGGAGGGGAGGGGGGGGTCTTGCGAAAGGGTGGGTCTCTCTCGACCGGAGGGTATCGAGCGGAGTTTTCCCGAAGTCCGTCTTCCGCAGGCGACCCTTTTGGCCTAACCCTTCTTTGCATGTGCCGCGGCCAGAGGCTTTGCGCCTTTGTCTTGGAAAGGGTCTTGAGGAGTTTCGACGAGGGTTTGGAGGGGGGAATCGATGAGGTTCTTTTTCGAGACGAGATTGCGAAGGATGGATGTTTTTTAATGATCCGGAGGATGAATGGCTTGGTCAATATTGAAAAGAATCGCGCAACGAGCAACGGGGGGGATTGGATTTTTATAACGAAATGTCGGGGATCGGAAAAGTTGTATCGGTCGTTGTTCGGGAGAGAAGTGTTTATTCATTCTGCATTTAGAGACGGTCTGCTTACAACTAAAAAATGACAAACATAAAGTGATTTGATAAAAGTAAACCATGAAGTTAATAAATTTATTTTATTGCTACAATATTTTTTCAATGTACTTTTCCAAAAAATACAATAAGCTGAATTACGATGTGCTGGAATAATTACATTCAAGTTCTTTCTGCGATCAAACAAAAAGCTAAAAACCTTTTACGCGCCCAATAGAACAAAAAAACTATGCAGAAATTTTAGTTCGAAATAAAACCTCTCAATCCCGCCGGTCCGAAGTCTGCGAGCCTCGAAAGAGCCAGTTTCCTCCGCGAAACTCTTTCCAGCCCTGCGCGGGCAACCCTCTCCCGGAAAAATGCTCGCCGGCAGTCATCTCTCTCTCTCTCTCTCTCTCCGCGCGGCAGAAGAGCACGGCGGAAAGGAAGCGCGGACTACATCCTCCGGGGCGCAACAGACAACGGCGGCGGCGGCGGCGGCGGCTCCGGGCTTCGCGGAGAGAGAGTTGCTATAGAAACACTAATTCCTCGCCGTTTCTCCTTCTCTGTCTTTCTCTCTCTCTCTCTCTCTCTCTCTCTCTCTCTCTCTCGGTCCCGCGCAGCCGGGGGAAGAAAAAATAGCGAGGGTGAAAAACCCGGGGGGTGACTCAAATAAAAAAACGGATCAATATTAACTCTTTTTTTCCTCTCTCTCTCTCTCTCTCTCCCTGGCAGGCCGAAAGGTGGTGGGGGGGACGAGCTTCTCTTCTCTCTTTTTTATCGGGAGAGCTGTTTCTCGTTAGGCGAGCGGCCGAATTGCCGGCGACGGGGATTGATTTTTGGATGGTGATTGGGGGGAGTGCGTGCAGGTTAACACCTTTATTATTAACATTGCCAGTGGCGAATCGTCGCGTTTTTTATTATTCAGAGACGGAGCGCCGCCGGTCGATCGCGAGGAAGTTATTACGGCGCCTGTGTTTGCGACTGCGGTATTCCGAGCGGCGAGGTAATGATAGTAATGAGAGTTAATTAAGTGCGTTAAGGAAATCTGTGGCGATGAATTTTTTACTGCGCGTAATTGTAAAAAAAAGAAAAGAAAAAGAAATTGGACACTTGCCGCGGTCGTTGACGATGCATTATTCAGCGGGATATTTGTGCGGAATTATGTACGCGTGCAATATTATAATTAGCATTCTTATATACGAAATTCTTTGTCGCGTATTCAGAGCGAAAGCAACTTTGGACAATTTAACACGTTTTAAAAGCCATCCAGCTAATAAAGTGGAATAATTACGTCAACCCATTATTCTCCCACTACTGACTAGAAGAACTTTTCACCGTTTTAATAAAAACAACTCTTCCCAAAACGCAGAAACGCCTCCCCATCAAAACTTACATCAAAGGGTTACGATCCCACCGAGCTCATAAAAAAGTTTAAACAACTAGCCACCGCTCCAGTCTCGCTGCCATAAAAAAAAAACAATACCCTCCTCCGTCCCGCAAGTACAGAAGACGTTCGCGACACCCCCTCACTCGTGTCTCCTTTTTATGGGGCCAGCAGGCCGGCCCGCTCTTCCGGAGAGTATTCGGACGACGTGACTCCACGGAATTCTCTCGGCCTCGCGCGTGTTTTACAAGCCGCATTTTTATTCCGGCCACTTTGCTGCCCCTTCGGAGTGAGTGGAAGATAGAGAGAGAGAGAGAGAGAGAGAGAGAGAGCTGACCCTCGGCCGTGCACCCTCGACTTATCGGCGTTGCTTTATTTAATAAAGAGATCCGAGTGGAATTGCGCCGCGTGAGTCAGGAGCTTTTCTGGGCCGGATGCTCTTTTCGCGCGGCAAAGAGAGTGCCGGGGCTCTAATTGCTTGACTTTGCCTTGTTTCTGGAAGGATTTTAGAACGTTAAAAGCAGAAGAAAGATTATACATTGTAAAATAAATCCACTCGTATTAGCTGCGCCTCCTATTCAGCAGTTCCACTTCAATTTTTCATGGCCGCAGATGCGTGTAAGAGTGAGAGAGAGAAGAATGGCACGAGGTGGTTTGGCCCCTGCGAGCTAGCAATTCTCTTCGCAGCCGTGTCTTACCCTCGCTCCGATGTTTACTAGCTGCCTATTCGTATCGGAAAAAGTAGATAGAAAACACTTGACGAAATAGAACTTTTAAATCGTACAAGCACAATAAACATTGTTCATATCGCCGATCCCTCGTGCGACTGTTCATTATAATTTTTGCAACTTACCCTTTCAAAACTGTGCCGTGCCTATACAAGTTTATACGTTAACGTGCACCCAGAAGAAGGCCGCTCTCAACAAAACTCGCCCCAATCTCGCCATCTCAGCCCCGCCGAGCAATTTCCTCAAGCAGGCATATCTAAAAGTCCACGGCACTTTGCTCCCCGGCCGGGCGCGCACGCGAGCCGTCCGCCGCCGCCTCATAAAACGAGAAAGCAAAAACAGAGAGAGAGAGAGCAAACACCCCGAAAAATCTTGCTCCGCGCAGCTGGCGTTCGCGCGCGCGCTCGGCCCGGCGTTATCGCGGAGAAAAGGCCGTTTTTCCGGGGGGGGGATCGAGGGTGGTGAAAAAAAAGTGCGAAGCGCCGCCGCGGAACAGGTGCAAGCGCGAGCTTACACCAAAAATTTTCGGCCGAGTCTTAGGAGAGAGAGAGAGAGAGAGAGCTGCAGCCCGTTAATCGACGCCGCGCTCCTCGGGAGAGAGAGCTCGCCGAGCGAAGACGGCGCGCGCGCACCTGCGGCGAGGCTCTCTCTCGAGAGAGAGAACGAGCGCAATAACGAGGGTTGCGCGTCGGCGACAAACGTCGAGTGTGCCGATCAACGAGGTTTGCGGTCGGCTTTAATTCCCGCCGCGGCGCGACTGCCAGGTATATAATACGAGGGTGGCCGGGGCAAGCTTGCGGTTTTTTTTATTTTTTTTTTGTTTTCTTTCGCTATAGGACTCGACGACGAGTCGAGCGTAAATTTTAGCGGATGCTCTCGTGCGTTTAATGTGGGGCAGAGTGCATTGTGAAAAGTCGCTTCTCTCGTTATCGCAGCTCTTTGCTGGTAATTTAATAATCGGGGATACTTTATAAATTAATGTTAACGATATTTTTATTTTACGTTCAAGTAGCAAATTGTTTTTTTTTTTTTTTTATAATCGTTTCAAGAAGTGTAAAACGAAGCGCATTCAAGTATCGCTTGAAACTTCGTCCAGTCGATTAAGCTATCTTGTGTTATATATAGATATTCTAGGTTCTCTTTATCGATAAAACTTGTTAATTATCTTATAAAGTTTATTAGATATTCAACCCTAACTTTTCAACGATTCAAACGATATCTTTTCTTTAAATTTCGTAAAATCGATCTGATTGTCAAATAGCTCCGACACCACACTAAAGTGCAAACGCAAATTATAATGCATTCTACCATTACTTTCCCACCTCCGCCGAAAAAGCCTCGGATCTCCGCGTAAGCCGTCCACGAATCATCCTCCAACATCTCCAAGAGCCCTTCTAGCAGCAATCGGCGAACCCTCTTATCCCCTCCCAGCCTCCTCCCAGCTGCATAAACAGTCTCTCCTGCGCAAAAAGGCCGTGTATGCATATGCACTCGGAGCCCGGCGCGATAAAAGCGGCCCCGGTGATAAAACCGGCCGATAAGGGCGGAGTGCAGCGGAGGCCGACGCGTGCCGGCGCCTTCCACCGCGCGAGGAAGAAGCAGGAGGTGGAGGAGGGGGAGGAGGAGGAGCGGAACACCTGTCGTCGCTCGCGTGGCTACGGGCAGCTCTCTCCCTCTCTCTCTCTCTCTCTTGCTCTCGCGTGTCCTAGAGACCGTTTCGAGCCGCGACTACAGGGGTGCCGCATTGTGTCTGCCCGCTTGTCTAAGCAATCGCTGCCGCCGCTGACGGCTCGCAAAGGAGTCTTCTGTTGTAAAGGCTGCAGCTCTGTTTGGGGACCTGATATAGAAGGAGCAGATTTTTATACCGAGAAGCCTCTTGGCGTTATCGGGGGGTATTTAAGATAGCCAACTACGCGCGTCGCGTTCAACGTTTCTTAATAAAATGAAACTGAAGCGAGCCCCGACGTACGTAGGTGGTCATTATTCCTTGCGCAATCGTCATTTTTCCCAGTGACCTCGATCCCCTCCCCTCGAGTCAAGATTCCGCCACAATCGCGTAATAACCACCCGCTTCCCCGTTATTATTACTCGTCCCCTGTGTGCCCTCCGCGCCGAGCGACCGCAAAGGGCGAAACTGTCGAAATTCGTGCAGCGTCGGCCTTGAATAACGGCGCAATCGACCGCCGCCTTGCGCAATTGCGCTCTGCAGTTGTGTAACAAAGGGTTGTACCTGCCCCGGAATATGTATGTATAAAAGCAGCGCTCTCGCGCGGTCTGTATATATATTCTTTCGGGGGATATCGGGAAAGGATTCGCCATATGGTCCCCTGCGATACGGATGCCTTCGCGGAAGCGAGGCCGCTCTCTTTTTTTTCATATACTTATATATTTTCGGGCGAGCGCGACGTATATAATTAGGAGGATGCTGCCGCGAGCCTTAGGAATCGAGTCAAGGACTGAGGCGATCGCGACTCGGTGTGTGTGTGTGTGTTTTGTTGTCGCTTCTTGCGGCTGTGCCTTTTCGGAGGAGATCGGTTGCGTCATCGAGCTGCAGGCGAGCGAATTCGTTGGGAGGGCCGAGGTAGATTCGAGTGCAAGGGTTGGAGGCTGGGGAAGATCGATGTGCCTTTTTCGTTAGCGTTCGTTTGTATTTTGTTGTACCGGGTCGTAGTATATATACTGTTGCGTTAGCGTTGAATTAAATTAAATAAAGAACAAACAAGAGGAAAAAATTGGACGACGGGACTCGAACCGGGGACCAAACGATGGCGAGACTCGTGCTCTAACACCGATCGCTAACGTCCACGCTGCAGCTTCGGTGCATATACGAGCAGTCCTCGTATCTCCCTGCATAGTGGTCATGTTTCGCGACTCGTCTGCGGATTATGTCATCCGTGACAATATTAAAATTAGTTTCAAATTAAGCTACAAACTTGTAAAATTGTCATAATTAACTACCCCATACATACCCAAGTAAAAAAATTATATCTAGATTATATCTAAAATATATATAATGACTTATATGTAAAGTAGATATAAGTCATA
>UCOM01001524.1:0-39719 GCA_900474385.1 Ormyrus pomaceus
TTTCCACGGGTGCGAACGAGATAGGCTTATGTAGAATAACTCGTCGGTTGCCATAAACCTCTATAAACAAATGTATATATAAATATGATCAAAGTTGTTTATTTAACCAATTTTTATTGATTTTTCCTGAGGTTGTCCGTTTTGCCCGGCGATTTTTGAAGACCTCAAAATTTTTTCAACAATTTTTTATTATATATTTAAACAATAATTCATCGCTATGGTTGTATGTACTTATTTATTTTGATGTCTACTTTAGAAAAAAATTTTAATTGATTATATTTTTCGTTCCGTAGTCCATTTTTTATTCGTTTTTCCTTGAGGTGTCCATTTTGCCCGAACCTCCCCTACGGAGTGGAAAGTTCAGCGTCTGACGGCGATTCGTTTGCTGCGAATGTTTAATCTGTGATCGGAGGAGCAGAGACCCGGCTTTCGAAAGTGAATCTAGGTCCGACCGAGTTGCGCAACTCTTTGACGAAAGGAAAATCTTTCTTTTTCTGTGTAGAGAGCCAAGGATGCTTTTTCGCGTTAATAAATGTGGATAATGATTGCGCTAAATTTAAATTATTCAGAATTTACTGGTATATTTATTTATTTATTTTTTTTTAAATTTATTTTCATGGGAATTCGTAGAAATACAGTTTGTATTTTCTACCTGAAATTTTTAATAATGAATAGAACTTTTTCAAAGTTCGACGATAAATCCTGATGTTAAAACTATTCAAACATTTGAATAAAAACTGTTCAAAGGCGTAAGGTACATTTTGTAATTCACTTTGATAAGACTTGAATTTTCATATTTTCCTAGGAACAACCATTTTCTCCCGAAAGTTTACTTGTACACGCGAAACTAAGAAAATAACCGAAGCGAATTTCACCATGCAATGCAGGCGAATGTCTAAACAACATAGCAACCTTGCAAAAGTTACTGCGCGAAGTAAGTTTCGCTGTGTACCGATGCAATGTGGCAAAATGTAGAACCAGCTGTTTTTAAGACATAGTCAAATGATGAAAGTTTATTCATAAAAACTTTAATGCTCTGCATTGGCACTGAAAACTTTGTAGTACTTTAAAGAAAACGTTATATAAAGTTAACAATTCCTTCGACATCGTATCAAAAGATTGGTAATTGTAAACAATTTTTGTTAAGTGGGGACTTATCAGAACTTTACTTACAGATCGTTTATAAAGAATAAGATTTAGTTCTAAAAATGATTATATATATAGTTAGTAAAAACCTTACTAACGAGTTTTAATTAATTAGCTCATTAACACAGACAATTTTTATGTTCATTTTTGAGTTTTATTCTCACTAAAAGAGCAAAAGTTTTAACCAAGACCACTTTATCTTACTTTTTTTACTTAATTTGAACTCCATGCCTCGTTGTATTGAATTTTTAACATTTTGACATCTTGAACAATCAAACTTTTAAACACCACAACTCGCAGTAAATATATATAAAAAAAAAAAATCTCTGTTGCAGGCTGCTGTTTGAAGGATGCCGGAGCAGCGGCTAATGTCGGCTCGGGGGGCGGCGCTCTGGCTGCTGCTGCTGGCGCTGAGCGGCGGCCTTGACCTCCCGGGGGTGCGGTGCTCGCCGTCCCACCGCGGCCGGCACCACGTGGCCTCGGACGAGGACCTGCAGCAGGAGCCGCTCGTCGAGGAGCAGCCGGCGGCGGCGGCCGCGCAGCCGCCGCTCGAGGCGCTCCCGAGGCCCGAGCACCTGGCCATGCCCCGGCCCGAGCCCGAGCCGCAGCAGCAGCAGCAGCAACCGCCGCCGCCGCCGCCGCCGCCCCAAGGCACCGGGGACCCACTCGTCGTGCAGACCAAGAAGGGACGAGTCAAGGGCGCGACCCTGACCGCCACCACCGGCAAGCAGGTCGACGCCTGGTTCGGCATCCCCTACGCACAGAAGCCGCTCGGTTAGTCAACCTCTCAATTCCTTCTTTTTCAAGTCGCGTCAATTTGCGGTAATCGATTCCGAGAGCTCGAGCAGGAGGGGTGGGTATTGGAACAACGCTGCTTCAGTGCTGGTATAAAATAAGATCCAGGCAGAATATATTTTAATTTAATAAAAAAAAAAAATGTTTTCTTTTTTATTTTCGATGAAAACCGGTAAACGCGAGAGTCTAGTAAAAACATGTACATGGACTTTAATAGGCAAGGTTCGTCGCTCATTTTGACAAATTGACGTGTGAAAATTGTGCTTGGCATAAGCACCGAGAAGTCGCAAAATAAAATTGAATTCTAGTCCAGAAGGATCATTCTCCTGGGAAGAAAACAATTGCTTCTTTATAAATATCTTAGGATATGAAAAAAACTTTTTCATCCGACTTTTAAATTTGTATCAAAATCTGCCCTTAAATGACCTTACATCAGGTCCGACAGAACTTATTAGCCATGCAGGAACTTCCGAAAAATTTATCGTCCCGTTTTCATGTTTTCTTCGGGAAGTTTTTCTATCGACTAAACCCGTACGCCGCGAGTCGAAAAACTTTTCGTCGGCTTCTCCCCATTATTCTTTTAAAAGTTCAAACTCCCGACGCGAAAGTTGAAAAAAAAAAAAACTCCGACGCGCCGATAAATCGCGCGAGAGAAACTTTTTCACGGTCACTCTCGTATTTTCGGACGGAGAAAAAAAGAAGTGTAATATCCCCGCCCCCCTTTATATACGTCGGGCTCCTCGCTGTCGGGATGGAATTTGAAATTTGTCACCTAACAACCTTGCCGCGCGAGAGAGCCGGGCGTTAAGTTTTCAATAGCGTTTTCCCTGCGCTCTGATATAACGAGAAATAAAAGGAGATTTACCGTCGGAGTTATCTGTATACAGCTTTAACCCAGAAATTTGCGCGGGAACGGAATAAGACCGGAATCGGCTACAATAGCTTTATGATTTTGGTAAAGAAATTCGCGATTGGAGATGGCGATTATGTTTTTACGATCTTGGAGTGACCAATTGATGACTTTTTTATAGCATCTAAAGGTACTGAGCAGTACACAGACTAGCCTATTGCACTAGCAAAAATGATTTAATAATAGTGGATACGGATTGAAAAGAAAACTAAAGCGGATAGTATAATTTTTATAGTTGAAATAGGTTTCGATTAGAATAAATAAATAAATAAATTACTTGGATTCAATTGAAGGGGACAAAAAGTTCGTACATTAGTCAAGTAAAGCTATCATCTATTCGGGAAAAACAAAAGCGCGGCATTCGAGCAAATGATTGCGTTCGAGTAGCGAGGCGAGGACCTCTTTGTGTACATACGTTCGACTACAGACGTTTAGCGCAACCTTTGAAGGAGTAAACGTTCCAAGGACTCTTTAAAACAGGCGGCGGGAGTCGACGGCGCGAGCAGCTTCAGGATTTCGCGAATGCCTGGCTTCTAAGGCAGAGTCTGTCTGCACTGTCTTTCTGATGATTCCAGAAGGCAGACCCGGTACGAAACTCAATAAATAAAACCGGTTATAGATTGAGGATAAATATTGATAATAAAATCGCTAGGTCGGCAGAAATTTGAATATTATAATTAATTGCGTTCGGAATCTACTTCTGAGTACGTAGTTAATATAAGGTGGTTAATTTGATTATTTAGATTGAGACTTACATTCCAAAAAAAAAGAAGCAGGCAAAGAACAGGGAAAAATGAAGATTTCGGTCTTAAATTTAATTCATAATCATTTATTTAAAGTCACTACATACGGATTACGTGCCAATAACTGCCTTTTTCCGGCTAAAGTCGTCGAAAAACTCGCTTTATCTTGACCGACTTCCTAAATAAGACAACTAGTAGAATATCTCTGTTTGTAAATAAATATTTTTAATTTATTGTAATAGTTGAATGATAAAATATAGAATGAAAGATAATCAATGTTTAAAAAACCATTACTTACTAATAAGAGGATATTTTTTTGCCAAATAATTAACCATTTATTTCAGTCAAAGCAAAGTGAATTGAGAACATTTTAAGTGCTTTAAATTTAGAGTATGCTGAATTTTAAGTACAACGTAAATAACATAAAATACGCTGAAATAGCACTGAAAATAGATCTGAAAATAATTCGGGAGTCTCTCATTTAAAGTGCGCCATTAAAATCCTAGCACCAAAACAGATATAGCATCAAACGGTATGCAAAATTACACCAGTAAATTAAATAGTCCGAAAATAGAAATTACACGTAAAAAAAGTTATCGAAACAACCACATTTTCTGTTAACTATATCCAATTGAATTTTCGGTTGACTTGATAATACTTAATAATACTTATCTCACCTCAATCCCCATTACAATCCAATACTTTCTCCTCCAGCTCGCCGAAACCTTTGACATCAGAAGCTAAATTCGAAAAAAAAAAACCGACCGCATTCTCTTTCAGGTAACCTGCGGTTCCGGCATCCGCGTCCGGTCGAGGCCTGGGAGGGAGTGCTGAACGCGACGAGTCCGCCCAACAGCTGCGTCCAGATCCTGGACACGGTGTTCGGCGACTTCTCCGGTGCGATGATGTGGAACCCGAACACGCCGCTGAACGAGGACTGCCTCTACGTGAACGTCGTCGTGCCCAAGCCTCGGCCTACTAATGCCGCTGTCATGGTATGGATATTCGGTGGTGAGTTCCCCTCCTCAAAGCGCAACAGCGAACCAGAGTTATGTGTACACGGCCAACTTTTTTGCGGCCCAGGGGGCGGCCGATGCTCTCGTCGCTTGGGTCAGCGAAGCTGTTCACTCGAGATGTTAATAGCGTTGGCCAACGTTTTGAGAAACTTATCGAGCGGCCGGAAGAGCTGGTCCTGTAAAGTATATATACGGCGTGTTATTGGAAACGATTAAAAAAAATAGCTTCTCTCGCCAAAATCAAGCCTACTTCGATAAAGAATAGTAAAGAAAGTAAAAGTCGATCTGGCAGCGCAAAAATAGTATTGATTCTGAAAGAGGGTAAGAAAAGTTAGAGTTCGGCCTCACTCGTTCTTAACAAGGACCTAGTTTTGGTATTGGCCCAGCTCTTCTGATACTTGCTTTGATTCCTCGACAAATGATTCTAATTTTCCCCGTAAATTGCTTTATTTTCAAAATATTTTATTGTAAGAGTTAAAATAGGCTATATTATATAATGATTTCAAGATTTAGAATGAAATTTCTTGCAATTAATATAGTTTTCGTAAAATTTTTTTTTGTAGAAAACAGTGACATATACATTTCTTGTAATTTAGCGTTTTGATTGTGAAGTAAAAGCAGCTAATATTTCAAAACACGCAAGATTTGCTAACATTGTCGTGACTCGATATTGTTACGATATGAGTTGTTAGAGATTGTTGCCATTTCATTGTAAACCGGTCAGTTAGTCTCATGTAATTAATTAAAACTCGCAAGATAATCAAATTTTTACCGTCAATTACCGCTTTGCAGACTTCATTACATTTAGTAAAATAACCAATAAAAGAAAACAACTAATTTTACACGGAGAAGATAACCTTCGTCATTAAAAAAAACATGAAAAACTGCGAGCAATATCTCCGCGGAAAAGCAAAGCTCCGCAGCTCTCTCTCTCTCTCTCTCTCTCTCTCTACGCCACACCTCCGCCTGGCCGCTCGAAAAGTTCCCCGCTGCTTTCTCGTTCTCAGGCGGCTTCTACTCGGGCACGGCTACCCTCGACGTCTACGACCACCGGACGCTCGTCTCCGAGGAGAACGTGATCCTGGTCTCGATGCAGTACCGGGTGGCGAGCCTGGGCTTCCTCTACTTCGGCACGTCGGACGTGCCGGGCAACGCCGGCCTCTTCGACCAGATGATGGCGCTGCAGTGGGTGCGCGACAACATCGCCGCCTTCGGCGGCAATCCCGACAACGTCACCCTGTTCGGCGAGAGCGCCGGCGCCGTGTCCGTGTCCATGCTCCTGCTCTCGCCGCTCTCTAGGTAATTATTGCTCTAAGATGATTTGTATACATACTTGGTTTAGATTGCTGGGCAGGAGAAGACGGGAGAGCATATACATTAGTAAATCTCTTATAGTACTTGACTATAATACTAGACTATTACAGTAAATACTGTAGGTATACTATAATAAGGTCCGAAAATATTATAGTTTAACTATCGTTTTAATACAATTGAAAGGTTCTTAGGAATAAGAACACTTTTCGAGATATGACCTTTTTCCGTAAAACTGTTTATCTGAATCTATATACTAGATCTTGATGAAATGCTATTATGATATCTTACAATTTAAGAGAAATATCACAATTATCAAGTAAAAGGGCATATATCTCTTTTATATAGGCATACAAAACTTTAAATTCGATTTCCTCAAAACGCAGTTTTTCGAGAATTATATCCTTCTTCTTAAGAACTCTTAAATTATAATTTAATTATACTTTCCATTATAGTCACTTACTATAATTTTTTTCACAAGGGATTAAAATATTCCGGCAACCTTCGATATTCGAAATAAACGACGACAAATAAAAAAAGAAAACTCTGCCCTTCCCCAGGCACCTGTTCAACCAGGCGATAATGCAGTCCGGCTCGGCGACGGCGCCCTGGGCGATAATAACCCGCGAGGAGTCGATAATGCGCGGTCTGCGGCTGGCCGAGGCGGTGGGCTGTCCGCACGACCAGTCGAACCTGCGCGCGGTCATCGACTGCCTCCTCACCAAGGACCCGGTCGACCTCGTCAACAGCGAGTGGGGCACCCTCGGCATCTGCGAGTTCCCGTTCGTCCCCGTGATAGACGGCGCCTTCCTCGACGAGACGCCCCAGAAGAGCATGCAGACCGAGAGCTTCAAGAAGGCCAACATCCTCATGGGCTCCAACACCGAGGAGGGCTTCTACTTCATCATCTACTACCTGACGGAGCTCTTCCGAATCGACGGCGTCGACGACGTCAAGGTGTCGAGGGACGAGTTCGTCAGGGCGGTGAGCGAGCTCAATCCCTACGTGAGCTCGATCGGACGCTACGCCATTATTTACGAGTACACGGACTGGCTGAGACCGGACGATCCGGACGCGAACAGGAACGCCCTCGATAAGATCGTCGGCGATTATCATTTCACGTGTAACGTCAATGAGTTCGCCACCAGGTACGCCGAGACCGGGAACAAGGTCTACATGTACTACTACACGCACAGGTCAGTGCTTTTTGGCTTTTTAATCTGGTAATTAATCGCGAATATTCGAAAGACGGACGGTTGCTTTGGGTATATATAACATCGGGAGTCGACGAAAAATCAAACGCTCGACCTCGGGAATTTTTCATTTTGCTGAAATATTCATGCGGGAGGAGTTAATCCGAATCTAAATTAGGGACACGGAATTTTTTCCGCCCCATTTCTGCTATGCAAATTGTTATGCCACTGTGTCCTATTTGAAAGTCAAAGTTAAATTTCGATATTTACATCAATTTTTTCGGGTAACAAGGTTACATTCAACGGCTTTCGATGCAAATGTCACCAATAAGCTCCCATCAGTGTTTCCCACTGAAAAATGACGAAACCATTATACTGTCAAATATTGCTCCCACTGAATTTTGCATGAAGAATATTTTAATATTATTAAAATCAACATTAAGAACGTCAACTTTATTGAGTAGCATTTGTCTCAGGTGGTAAAGGCATCGTTTAATAATCAATTTATCTTGAAACAACAAAGTTTTTAAGAAAAACTATAAAGTCAATTTTCCTCTAATTCGAAGCCAAAAATAAAACTACTACAAAAATTCCGTTTATACATTGACATATTTTATTAAAAAATAAATTAGTCAAAGAAATTGAAAATACTTACCATTGAAATCGAACTCTAAAACAATTAACCATAGCTTTTAAAATTCCACGTTCGCAGATCTCAAAACAATCCGTGGCCAAGGTGGACGGGCGTCATGCACGCCGACGAGATCAGCTACATTTTCGGCGAGCCGCTCGACTCCACCAAGGGCTACACGCGCGAGGAGGTGCACTTGTCCAAACGGATGATGAGATACTGGGCGAATTTCGCTAAAACCGGGTAAGGACTCGACGTCGCTTTCGCACTTTTACTCTCGTATTGTTCCCGCTGACGAACTAATTTTTTTTTAATTTACTTCAAAATTTTGTTTTACATTTAATAAATTGTAATAGATAGTAATAAATGAAAGGAATTTTCGTTTCGCCAAGAAGTAAGAATGACGGTTTTATTAAAAATTCAAAATTCAGCCCGACTTTTTAATGACGTTCAGAAACTGTATTCCGACGCCCAGAGCTCGTCGAGCAAAGTTCAGAGAAAATTCGCGCAAAAGTCCGAACCTTCAACTCTAAGGATCAAAGAAGCTTTTTCTTACAAACACCGCGGAAGTTGCAAAGCGCCTCGTCCGCGCATTATTTTCGACGCAGCCGCACGCGCCGCGCCAGCTTTGCCCGCGCAACTGTTCGGGGAACTTTTTTCGCCCCCAGCGCGGCTCCGTTTCTTGCGCGCAAAGCGAGGCCGGACTTTGCGTCGGGAATTTTTCCAAGCGCAGATTATTCCGGGTGAGACCTTTTTTTTTGCAAAGTGCGCGTTAACGAATTTCTTAATTCAATTAACGAAACTTTTAGATTACTTTATCTTTCGACAAAAGTAATTATCACATTTTGCGCGAATTTTGAAATATAATCGCCGTGTGCTCAGATTTCGAAATTCGCAGACGAGATAGTCCCCGCGGACTACCCGTGCAAATTGGTCGCAGCGCACCCCGGACTATTTGAGAGTCAGACGTTGCCCGCACCCTTATTTCATTTAGTAAATTTACATCCCTTCGCCCGCTTAAAATTCCGCGCTCTCCGACCCCGCCGTTAATTCAATAATACAGTTTCGCTCGCCACCCGGCTTCGATCGCAGTAACTCTTGAAAAACTGAAAAAAGCCAAATAATCGTCCCGTCCCTCTGCCGACAGGGACCCGAACATGGGCGACGACGGCTCCTCCTGGACGGAGGTGACCTGGCCGGTGCACACGGCGACGAAGAAGGAATACCTGACGCTCGCCACCAACACGACGGAGATCGGCTACGGACCTCGGGTGAGGCAGTGCGCCTTCTGGAAGAAGTACCTACCCCAGCTGCTCTCTGCCACTTGTAAGTAACTTAGCTCCCCCACTCAACTTACCCCCGCTAATTCCTTTTGCCGGAAATTCGGCTCGAACTTAGTTTCAAACTTCGAGTAGTGCCCGGGTTAAGAGGCTTTGGGAGTTGATTACCGATTAAACGCTTCCCAATTCCGAGGTGGGAGTTCATTTTTGGGGAGGGAGGAGCGCTTATTTTCACAGTGGGTCGGCCGATTTTCCGGAATTTCTTTCTCCCCTCGTGAAAACAAAGAATACATTTCATTACTTCTTGTTTAAACCCATAAATTACAATGTATTTAGAGTAATTTAAAAAGACAGCCAACTCGCTAATGAACGAAATTCCTTCGAAATCGCGCGGCGAGTTTTCAAAGTCGAGCAACTCCCCCAAATGATCTTCCCAACAAAATATCAAAATAAACCCTCGTCCCGTTTAACGAAACATCGCCTCCCGAAAGTAAAAGAACTCTGCTTAAACAGAGTCTGGTCGAAATAACGTGTAGGACTCTCGAGCCGGAGATTCCTCGGGGTTAACACATGCGGGCAGACCCTAAAGTTCTGCGACGTTTCGCGGTCGGCAAATTATCCCCGCGCCGGGACAAGTTTTCCGCCAAGTTCCACAGCGGTCCACCGAGCCGAGTTTACCGAAGGAGTTGATACCCGCGAGGAGAATATTCGTCCGGGAGACGTTGCGCGCCGAGTTTTCGCCCGGGATTCGTTTGGATTTCGAAGGACGCACACACACCTGTAGGTATACCTCGAGTACTTTTTGCGGTAATTAATGCGAGTATCACGGGGGGGTGGTTGTAATGCGATGTCTTTTAATGCTACCGGTCTTTTGCTGATCCTTTCGAGCGTCACTTTAGTCCATATTTATATGTTCAAAAATTTTGGTAATTTCGACTTCCTGATTAATATTCAAATAATTGCAGGTTATATTTAAATAATTGCAATCAAATGAAAATTAAGATTTTTCTACTAGCCACCTAAACTAGTCACCTTAAAAACGTTCTCTTTACGGTTCTTTGTATTTTTATTTAAAACTATTAACGCCCAAAAGGCTCAAGAGCCCATTGTTTACCGCGCGAAACACGCTTCCAACAGCTTCATCAGCCTCGAAAATGATCCCAAAAGCAGTAAAAGCACTAAACCCACCCACTCGAGATCCAATTGAATGATCTCCGCACTCGAAGCGGCGTCGGCGGCGGACGGCGTCGGCTCGCGCGGAATCGTAAGAACGTGCCGCTCGCTCGCGAGCCAATCGGCACCGGCCGCTCGCCGTCAATTGTCTCTCGGCCGAACGACACCTGTTGAGTGCGGAAGTGCATTCGGCGCCGCGCGAGCGGAGAGCGGGGCCGGGGCTCGATTTATTGTCTTTGCACTCGATTTGAGGGCCTCGCCCGATGATTTTCCCCGACGCGGTGCTCGTTCGCCGCCGCCGCCGCGGCGATGCGCGATTCGGGGAGAGATCGGAGGGGGGCGACGGCCGGTTTCTGTCGGGGAGAATGGCGCTGCTTGACGGTTTGTGTTCGCGGCAGTAATTTAATGTTTGGTGTAACTTTGGCACAATGAAATAAGACCGAGTTTAGTTCCTTTTTTAAAAGTGGGTTTGTTATTTTTTGTTTTACCAATCGTTTAAATTACAATGTGAGGTAAAAAATAAAGTGAAAGAAAAAACATTTTTCTAAACTATATTTGTATAAAGCGTTGACGTAAAATACAAAAATGAAAAAACACTCTTCCAACGTTATACGAAAAAAAAAAAAAAAAAAACAAGGTTCAATTCACTTTATTCTTTTGCGAACGTAAAACAAGCAATACTTTTTATTTTCAAGCAAACATTCTGTTTTGACTATTTCGCAAAAAAATACATTTTTTTTTACGCAGTAATGCAGCGGCATTCGAAAAAGTGATCTCGTTTGTTTACAAAGCTATCTCGTTCTGCACTTTATTTTGACAATCGACTACAGATAAATCAATATCAATCCAGCGTGAAAAAAAATTCCTATATTATCGCTGCAGTATCATCGCTTTTCTGCAAACGCATAAAATGCATAAAAAAAAAATCTTCCGCGAAAAAGTGAGTGTCAGTTACCCAATAGCAATAAAACATTTTTCAAAAATCAGTTTCCGAAAGTAATTCTCGAAAATCTCTCCCCCGCTGAAGTATTCGCAAAATTGAAACCGGGATAAAACTTGTTTTTCAACTCTGTTTCCAAACAAAAAATTGTTCATTTCAAAAGATTAACTTAATTAACGTAATCCTTTGCGCGCAAGAAGGAAATGAATCTTTTGACGAGAAGCAACACACCCGTAAATCCCCTTTAACTATTCGCGCCCGTAAAAGCTACTCGGCGATATTAACTTCAAGTATTAATTAGAGTCCTTTGGTAGGGACGGCTCGTCGCGTAAAAATGAAAGAGCCGCCGGGGAGACGACGAAGAAACGCAATTTCTCGCTCCTCTCGCGGAGAGAACGAAGGCCCGAGGAAAAAAAAAATGAGCGTCGCGATATGTATTTCCGAAGCGCGATCGAGAGGCGGGCGAAAAAAAAAGGGGCGAGAACCATTACATGATTTATTCAGCGACCGTGTCGAGCTTGGAAAAGGGAAGGCGAAAAAATTGCCGGGGCAGAAGGTGCGTGCGATGAAAAAAGTCGAGCGCGTTCTTGGGGGGGTGAACGTGGATGAATTTTCAAGCGATTTTCTTCCTCGGGACGATGAAATGTAATTTCGATTGATTTCTTATTGGTAAAATTGCTAAATTCGTTAGGCAGTTCTATGGGGATAAAATGTAAGTATTGGTTATAGATGTTTACTGATTATTTTTACAAGTAGTACGTATTGATTTCGATCAGACTTTTCCGTTCCACAATTTATTCCGTGGCTTTTAAAACGATTTTTAAATTAAAGTTCTTCTTGTAATAAACTTTGAAACTTTTGCTTTTATTTATACGTAAATTTTGAATACGTTTCGAAGCTTATTGACTATGCAAAAAATCACTCGACCTACAAACCAACGAATACGCCGACTTTTTCGAAAAGCCTCGCAGAGTCAAGCGACGGTTGTGACTTTGTGTTTTCCTTTTACAACTAATACGCGGAGTGAACCGGATAATTACTGACTGCCGGTGCCGTAATGCTAGCCATTACATACAAAGGAGGATGCCCAAGGGTGTACTTGAATCCTTGCGCTTGAAAGCAGAACCCGCGAAAGTGGTAGGGTTGGTTGCAGTACAATGGAGCGATAAATTGCAGAGTGGATGTATTTTTCGAAATTTCAGAATTGTAATTTAAGGCAAATTTTTGAACAAAAATCAATTCAGATACTAATACTAATACTTTTGATTAATAAAGTTTTGTTGGTAATTGTCAAATTGTCTGCTATCGTTATTATTATTAAAAAAAAAATGAAAACTTTTAAATAATAAATGGTAAAAAGTTTGCTTAAAACAAATATTCACAATAATATTCCGAAACATGCTCGAAAAAACTGAAGTAATCCAATTAAATCATCGTGAAAGCTTTGAATCAACTATGCACGTACACTCGATACTCTGAAATTAGTTCTAAAACAAATGGAAATCACTGAAAGTTCGCAAACTAAAAAAAACGGAAAAATCGAGCTCTTCTGCCCGGATTTATTTTATTTATTTATTTTTTTAACCAAATCAAAAAATGAACACCAAAATCTCGTACAAAGCACTTACGCCCCGACGATAGAGGAGCGCAAAAAGCATCCTCGGCCAGAAATCCTGGCACCGCTAACGAGGCCGTTAATTCGCGCGGCCGCGTCGCACGTCTGATTACATTATTACGGGCGATCGCATCGCTCGAGCGGCTGTTTTACTCGGGGCGTCCGCCGCAGCCGACCACCGCCGCAAAGGACTTAATTAGCAATATGAAAACTGGCGAGCTGCGCGCGGCGCGGCCTCTAATTAAGTACGGAGAGCAAGGCGCATATCCGATATCTCGGGCTGAACTTACGCCACTCGACGTGTCTCGGAGGTGCGTTTCGCCTTTCTTGCCGAGCTCCGCTTCGTGTCTGCCGTGAAGGTGGAGGGACAAGTTTTGAGTTATTGGATTTTTGGGGTTTTGCTTGCAGGATCGATTGTGACGTTAGAAGCTTACTTTTAAGGATTTTTTAAGTTTCTTCGGTGTTTGATAATTTTTTTGACTAAATTTTGCAGTGGAAAATGGCTTGCTATTTTTTTTATCTTCAGTAAGAAATTAGTATTTGGGTTGAAAGAATCATTTTTAAAGTTATCTTTAAAAATTAAAATATTGTTAGAAATTTCTAAAAACTTCCGTTTTTGTTATTTATTTTTTGTAATAATTTTTTATTAAAAGAAAGTTTTACTAATTTATAGCGAAAGGTGAATAGTTAATAGTGAAATATTATATAAACATTATATATGTATTTATTATACTTTATTATTTGGTCTGACCATTTACGCACTTTACTACTTGAAACGATACGTAACCAAAAATCAGAAAATGAACCGTTTAAACCATTTTTAAAACAAATTAAAAGTTGAATTTAAATATTTCAAGCGAAAAAAGATGAAAAAGTCTTTCAACCTTGTCAGTGTCTCGTTCTAAAGCACGTTAATCATTTTGCAGCTGTATGCATATCCTCGTAAAATTGATGCTAAAAATATACAGGAAGTATTTTACCTTAAAACTGTCTCTCCACTATAAAAAATATCGTGGGAGGATGTGCCAAAACGGCGTTTAAACTTTAAAGACTCTATTTTAAGATGCTTTTAGTAAAATTGCTGCACGATTTTTTTTCGCTCGGATATTACCGCGAAAATTCAACATATGAAAAACGCCCTTGCCAAATTCAGTTTGAAGATAGATTAAAATGTACTTTTCCGCGCGCAACTCAAGTCTATTTATCTATGATTTGCACTTTGAAGTACTAAAGTTATTTTAAAAAAAGGCACTTCATCATTTCTATAGCAAACAATGAACTAAAAACACAGAGAACTGAATTCTTCTGAAATTAATTGAAACATTTAAGTGATGGACAAGTTTTCTCGATGTCTGACCAAATTATAGTTGCACCACTTACCCAAATAATATCAAGAACATTGCATCATCTTGTAATCCAAAGATCAAAGAAGACATAAATATCACGTCAAGTGATTAAACAGCAAATCACGAATTAGTCTTATTGTTAGTTAGTTCGCATCATTCGTCTGACCTTTTTATAATAAACTTTTATAATTCTTTTACATAAAATTTGGATTCGTAGGCAAAAAATCACTCCGGTTTTTTTGTGATTTAAACTTCGTGTTACTATTAATACAGTTCATTATACTCTCTCTATAAATATAAATTTTACATTATTTTTGCGAAAATCAGAACCTTTCTATATAAATAATTAAAAATGCAAATTATTAACCAGAATTTTCTGTGGTAAATATTTATACGCTGAAAATTGTGTAATTATTTTGAATTAAAATTAATTTTATCTTTTTTTTATAATAACTGAGAAATAACGATCTCAAGAAAATCTCTTGCTGGGCAGCTCATAATTTAATGGACTTATCAACTCTTTTTTTTTGCTCATCGCGTAAAGTAAGATGATGCAATATTACATGATTGTATTAGTAAGCACGCGTTTATAGTTATAAATACAAGCGGAACTCAAATTACTATTAGCGTTACATTATTGAAACTATAAATCTCAGAAGCTTAAAAACATACTTCAGCGATCCTCAATAAAATTTTATTTTAGTACATATTTATTGCACATAAATAATGGGGTTATATTTCAAAATTATCGCGTCTTTCCACATTTTCACGCTATAAATTATAATTGATCTTTCCAAAGAAGATATACGTGTAATAAACGCGCAATAAAGTAAGCGAAGCACTAAAACTGATAACTTCCACCCTGAAGTCTTCTCACATAAAATCTGCATCAAAATTATTTAAGCGCCTGTAATGGAAGCAATTACGCTTTTGCCAACAAACAGTTGCACTTTCTACATTCAGAACGCGAACCAATTTTTCTCCTCGTCGCTCCGTACCGTTACTCCGGGAGAATCGTAAAGAAATCTACGAATAAACCCAACCATAAATTTCATTTCACAACGTAAACACGCAAGAGATCCGAATAAAAAAACTGATTGAAGCAAACGCCCGCGCGCCACTCCATCCGCAAAGCGATCGATAATAAACCCGACTAACGAGCTCTTTCCAATCGCACAGCAGAAGACTTAATTACCCCGGCAGAGCGTGCCAGCCGCGCGACACTTCGCTCGTCTCGCTTACACGTCGATCGACTTATTACGCAAATAGCAGGAAGAGGGCGGCGGGGGAGCGAAGAAAGGAAAAAAAAAAAAAAGAAGAGCCAGGCGTCTGGCCGCGCTTCCTCGCCGGCAGCTGCGATATCGCTGCGGCAATTTTTCGCTGCATTGTCATCTTTATTCCGCTCTCGGCTGCGATTTGCCTAACGGCGCGTCGGCGGGGGGGAGGCGCGAAGCCTCGAGATAACTGCTCCCGGATTTCTCTCGTCGCGCAATCTTTTCCGGCGCCTTTGTCCTCGCAGCCGGAGATTTTTCTCCGGAGGGAGAGAGAGAGAGGACACTACGGCCCGGAATTGAATTTTTCATGCGAAAGTCGATGCGCACTTTTTTCCGCCTTTTTTTTTCTTCTTCTTGCCTCTTTTGCAAAGGGAGTTTTACGGGAGGGACGTGACGGCGACTTATTTTATCCTCGTTAAAGTTCCGGCCGGGAGGCTTAATTAATTTTGGAATTACGTTCTTAACCGAGGCGCGGTGTGCGACGGTGCATATTGATATTTAGCCTCTGGCTTTCTTTTTTCACCGGGCTGGTTCAAGATGCTGTTGTTTGCAAGAGCGATCAATTTTTGTCTGATTTTAGTAATCGCAAAATTTCATTTGTTGTAAATCATAGGAAAGTGCGTACTAAAGTTGATTCCCAAAAAATTTTTAATTAATTATATATCTTAAGATATTTAATTGATATAATTATATCTATGACTCTCACCAGAAAAACGAAACGTATAGATACAATTTTTCCTCCTTTTTTTTACGATTAAAAGCTTAAAAATAAAATTCGTTTTAGTTCTAGTATTTTAATATTTATATATCAGAAGTTTGACACAATCAAATGATTAAGTTCCGAGTGCTGTTCTTATTACTGATCCTAAAGTTTTTTGTAGTTTTATATCTTATTATTTACAAATCCTTCAATTCTCCAGTTTGAAATTCTTGTGATTTCTAGAAGGTTTTCGAGTGAAAAGATTTATTTTGAAAAAATCCATTTTTTTTTAGAAAAATCGGCTTGAACTTTCTTGTTGAATTTTTGAACTATAAAAGTGTTTTGGAGAAAAAAGAGCAGGAGAAAATTTATCAATCTGTGTGTTTCGCTTTCTTTTTGGAGTCACAATAGGGTTCAAACGTGGCGCATTTTATACGACAAACGACGCCGCTGACTGGTTTCTGGTGGAAGCTCCCTCGCACAAAAATATCTTGCCGAAAAATATACCCCTCTTTACAAAAATATCTAAAACATCGTTTCGTATTCGCTTTGAAAGCTCGTACTCCAGGCTACGCTCGCGGAATATTTTTAATGACGAAAGAAGTGATCGCTCAACCCCCCAAGTTAAGAGCCGTAATTCAAAGATTGTTTACCGTCCCCGGCAGCCGATCAAAGTAAAAAACCCGCGGCATCGACATCTCAACACGAAAAGCGTTTTAACTTCGGAGCCGTTCTGCCCGCCGAGCCTCTCCCGGCTTTCTTATCCCGCCCGATCTTAAAAACAGCGATTCTTGCTTCGCCTCTCCCCCGAGAGAACAAAACGAGCTTCGCGCTTAAGGCTCGGCAGCTCTCTCTCTCTCTCTCTCTCTCTCTCTCTCTCTCGGCAGCGAGGAAGTGCGAAGAAGAAGAAGTCGAGAGGGAAAGAGACAGGGGCGCGGGAGGGTGGAGGAGGGAGAGATAAAAAGAGGAGCGCGCGTTTAAAGAGCCGGGGCCACTGCCCTACAACGCCAGCAGTGGATGCAGGCGCGGCTAAAAATAGGACCTCCCCCGCCCGCTCTCTCTTTCTCTCTCTCTCTCTCTGCAGCGGCAGCGACGCGCGGACGCTCGCTCGGTTCTTTCTCCATGCCGGAGCCGTGTGTGTGTGCGCGCGCTTCAGACCCTTGGAGGGGCAGGCACGCGTAACCTTAAAAACGGCAGCCCTTGCCGAGGTTCATGTCGCGGATGACTGAGCGAGGCCGTTACTACTTGGAGGGTCAAGTCGGCCGACGCGCTGCGAATTGGGGAAGTGGGTGAATCGCTTTTCTTTCTTTGCTTGCTTTGTTTTCTTGGTTTTTTTTCTCTTGCTGTTTTTCGGACGCTCTTTTGGCGAAGCTTTATTTTACCGATCGTTCCCTGATAATTATCAGTTTATTAAACACTCTTTCTTTATCGAGTAACCAAACGATCCCTCTACTTCCTTCGAAACGAAAGAAACGACTCATCTTCCCAAAATCCATCTCCGCCCTCGAAAACCCGTCCAAGCCAATCGCTCCCCTCCTATACATCAGCCTGCCAAAAACCGAGGCAAGAACGGCGCGTCGACCAGAAAAAAGGAGCGTCTACCTTTCGTAGCCAGAGACCGGGGAGGGGGTACTATATGCATCAGCGACTTGGCCCACATTCGCCCGCTGAAAATTCATAAGCGCTGCTGCGGCGCGCGGCACCATCGAAAACTGGAGCGCCAAAACAAAGCGCGATCCGCCGGGCGGGAAAAAGAAAAAAAAAATCGCGGCGGCCCCCCCGCCCGCCCCCGAATTATATGGGGGGAGGAGCGGGCCTTCGGCGCGCTCGCCGGGTAACTGGGTTATGACGTCGATCCGCCGCCGACAATAGGCCTCGGGATGCGTCGTCTGCTGTCTCTGACGTCACGCGCGCGCGCCACTCCCCCTCCCCCCAACCCCCGCGGCGCGGAACGCCCGAATGCAAATTCGCCGCTGCCGCCGCCGCCGCCGCTGCTGCTGTTGCTCCGTTCCGTGTATCCAGGAGCGAATCTGGGTGGCGTTGTTGTACGGAGGCTTCTCTCGGGGAGTCTACTGCGCTTTTTAACTTTTCGCGGTTGGGCTAAGCGGGGGACCGTGATATGCTTCTTTTTTTACAATTGTTTCGAGCTTTTTTTATTGGGAGCATTGGTGCATTGGTGATTCTTTGTGGAAATGGATAAATGATTGTTTTTTTTTTCATTTTTTCTAAAAATGGTTGATCTGCAATTTTTGTTTAACAGTAGAATTCGCAAAGTAGAATTCGCATTTGGAATTTGACGATAATGCCGCTTGCAATTTAAAACTTTAATAAATTATAATTATAAACTTTAATAAATTTCTTCAATTTAATAGTCGTGATAAGATTTAATTTTTACTCCGTAAGATAATCGAAGCTATAATGCGCTATAAATTATGTAAAGATTCCTTATTCGACATCAATTTCTTTAATAAATTATTATTTTGCTTTTACGCCAAGACTTATTAATTTATTTTTCGATCAAGAAAAATCTCTTTTTCTGGTAATGATAAATCAGAATAAAAGTGCTTTTTCATTTTCGCCTTGTTTTTTGAGTTATTTCATTCGAAACAATTCAAAAAACAAGTAAAAAATACCCTTACAATTTATCCCATTCCATTATTCATGATCACCCCCCAAAAAAGGCAGAGAAACCATTTCATTTCGTCCGGCAGCTAAAGTAAAATTCAATCGATGGAAGCGAAAAGCCGGATTTCGAAAATTCACTTCCCCGCACAGCGAAAGCGAATTCCAAATCCCCTTTCCCATGAAAAATTGAAAAGGTAAACTGTAAAATTCGATAGAACTCGGAGGAGAGGGGCGGAGGAGAAAGCCAGGAAGATCCCCTCCGAAAAAAAGCGAGGACCGCGGCGGAGAAGAAAAAAGGCCCCTCTTCGATATAAATTCGGTCGGACTGCGCGAAAATCCGAGCCCGGCTCGCGGCGTGCATGAAAGAGCAATCGGACGTGCTTAGGAGCTCGCCGCCGCCGCCGCCGCCGATGAAAGAAAAATGAGCGGCGCGTCGCGGCGATGCAAAGCGAGCGACAGAAGGAGAGAGAGAGAGAGAGAGAGAAAGGCCGAGCCAATCGGGGCTCTCAATTTTTCAGGCTGCCGCATAGGACCCCGGCCTTCCTCCTCCCCGAGGATTCGCGCGAGGAGAAAAGGAGACTCGCGCTCTCTCCGGGCGGTATGAAGTCGTCGCTTTTTGCAGGCGCGGCTTTTCCGCCGGGCGCCGGGGGAAAAAAGCGGCTCTCTCGCTGGAATTGGACGCCGAGGTTTTGCGAAATTAGCGCCGGGACGCTGGCAGGGAGAAGAATGGCGGCCCGTTGCCCCGGGCTTATTTTCTTAATGTACTGAAATTTTTTTCTTTTTTTTTTTTAACCGAGTTAATTAAAAAGCACAGGGCTAATGCGTTTACTCGATAATAAAAACGGAAAAGAGACGTGAGGGATGAGAGTAAAAAATATGTTAATGATTGAAAAGCCGCGGAAAAAGTGAATTTTTGAAGGAAATTGAATGGTAGTAAATTAGAAAATATATTTATATAATTTTTAATTTATCGCATAAACATAGAGAACTCAATAAAAGATGATTTTAATAATTCAGAAATTGCCAAGACAATTGCATATTAATATTTTAATTACTTTCAGTTCTTGTTATACTGGAAGACTTATAATTGGGTCACGTATTAATTAATAAAAAAAAGCTTTCACAGCTCATCTCCTCCAATTACTGTTTATTATTTAAAATCATTTCAATTCATAAACTATTCATTAATGTTATATAGTCTCAATCCTTCTTTTCAATACACAACGTCATTCAAACAGACCAGAAAACCTTTTACGTTACAAAACTTGAACTCAAAGTCCGCTTATCATTCCCGTTACCATTCCCCTTTAAAAAAGAAGCCGCACACCGCGGAAACCCTCATCCGACAATAAAAGCGTCGTAAAAGCAGCATCTTCCCGGGCGGCATAAGCAAATAAAAGCTCGATACGGCGACCGGCGGAGCATCGCTAAGCGCCTCCATAAAAGCTCTCTCTCTCTCTCTATCTCTCGATAACTCCTGCCCCCACCCGTAAAGGTCGGATCCGGGCAAAAAAAGGCAGCCGCGCGATCCCCGCCGGCAGGGGAATTCAAATTCGCCGCGGATACGCCGGTAATCGGGCCGACATGTCGCGCAAATTCAATTTCCCCGGCCAAACAACACGTGCCGCCGTCGCCGTCGCCGCTGCCCCAGTCGTCCGATAAATCCGAAAACAATTCCGAGTCCGAGGCCTGCCGCAGACGTGAGGTATACCTCTGGACAGAGGTTTTTCTTGGCCTTGTTCGCCCGGAGGAAAATGTTGGCTCGCCAAGGGGACGAAGGTTCGCGGGCTCTTGTCTTGTAAGCTGCCGCGGAGAAAAGATGGGAATTAAGTAATTAGAAAGATTTTTCCGAGATTTTGAGACGAAAAGTAAAACTGGGAAAGTCGACAATAAGACGAGATAAAACTGATACATTTTTAAAGTTTTGAACGAAGTCATTAAAAATGAGAAAGGAAAAACGAATTTCCGGAAAAGCCTTTATATATACATCAAAAGTTTTATCATCACATAATTTTTAAAACCTTCGCTCGGTTTGACAAGCAATTTTCGAGGCTTCAAACTTGGCCGCCATCGATGTTTACGACAGTTTTAATCACATATCCAGTCGACGGCCTTTGTATCCATCGACGTTACAATTAACATTCCCGCCGAAAACTTTAATCCGCGCGAAAATCCGGAAAAACCTCGCCGAACCGAACAAATAACCAGCCCGTATAGAACTGCAGGCCAGCCATCTTTCGAAAAGCGACTCCCCCGATAGCTTTGACGATTAAAAAGCCGTGTCTCTCGACTCCAGGCTATCTCCTCAGACTCGGCGAATTAAACGGGCGGAAAGAGCCTCGGCGGAATTGGTCCTCCTTTCCGGCTAGACAAAAGATAAGCAGCCGCGGCAATCGTTTCCCATTGTGCGACGCCGATCGGGACGTGCCGCGAACCACCAATCGCTCTCTGGGCTTTTTCTTCGGATATATATATATATCTCCTTCCTTTCCGGCCGGCGCGGCTGAGGAAGACAACATCCGATCGAAGAGAGAGCTGTGCTTGGAATTGAGAGCTGGAAGGGAACGGGGATTGCCGCCAGCTGATTGCCAATGAATTTTTAATGTGCCTGGGCTTTGGCGTTTATTGAATGGTTTGGGTGTTTTTTATTATGTCGAGGCTTCATTTGTCGTTTTACGGTTGTAAAGAATGTTGATATATAGAAAGTTTATTTGTCGATGTCAAAATTAATGATTCTTTGTATGTATGAATATTTATTTACACCAAACAGACTATTTTCTCGCGAAGAAATGTTTTATAAAATTAAAACTTTTTTAAAATTAAATGAACGGGTTTTATTTTTTTTTTCTTCGCGTACATAAATAATGATTTAAAGCAGAACAAACGCAAAAGTTTACAGCGCGCGCCTTTAAACCAGTATGGAAAACGCGTCTCTAAAAAAAAAATATACATTCGCTCGTCGGAAGGAATTTTTATTACATAAATTGGATCCGAGCAAGTTATCTCCTTTTCCCGTCGTCCGGCGTATATATACGCGTGTGAGAAAGCGGAAAATTGAAGAAGAAAGTTGTAAGGTAAAGAAGACCCGGAGAAGAAAAAAAAAGGAGACAAGGGACGCGTCCGGGGGGAAGGACAAAAAGAAGGCGATAAAGACCACACCCGATCGGCCTTGGGCCATTTGACTCGGGATTTTCCCCGTCTTTTTTCCCGCCCCGGCTTACCTCTCTCTCTCTCTCTCTCTCACTCTCGATTCCCCCCTTTTTCCGACTCCGAGAGATTTCACCTTTCACCGAAAGACCCGGGGATTACTTTTATACCAAAAACAATGTTGCCTTTTTGCCCGACGTTAATACCCTACTTTTTTTGCGGAGCGAGGAGTTGTGTCCTTTTAATCGAGTATCGGCTCAAATCTCTCGGTTATAACGTCCAAGGATAAATGAAGGACCGGACGATTGAATTTAAAAATATTTCGCCGCGCCCGGCTACACGGGATTTTAATTAAATCCGGATGGAAATCGAACGTCATATCGGCGATACGTTGTGACTCGGTAATAAACAAAACTTGTTCGATCCCGACGCGATGTTATACTGTTTCTTCTCTCGCTTCATTAACGAACTCCCGCGGAATTAATTTGCAGCTTCGCCCGGCGAGTATATATAAAAACTTGATTTTAATCCCCGAGAAAGCGGAGCGGGAAGGTGCGAAAAAGGGGTTTAAAAATGTTTAAGTACCTTCGGCAAAGTAAAAACGCAGCGAAATACCCTCCAGAGATTTGACTGGGAACTCTTACTTCCTTACAAAGTCTCTTTCTCCGCTTCCTTTCCTTTAGAATTCGCGGAAACTTCTTTTCTGCGATGCGCTCTTATTCAAAATTGACTTGAAAACTCGTCTGCAAATACGATTATTCTCATCGAGTTTTCCGAGAATAATATCTTGACGTGCATTCTCAGATTAAAGAAGTCGAATATAAAAGCAATCCTTTGTTTCGATAAAAAGTTTCGATAAATACTTTTTACACACAATTTTTAATTCCCATTATTTTCCGGTAAGCCGTTAAAAGCTATCACAAAACGTAAACGTAAAAATTATCAATATTCGCGATAAGACCGCCAACCACCTCGGCCATTCTCGCGAAGCCCCAAAGAAATCAGAACAGAACGGCGGCGGCCCTCGTCCCCCTCAAAATCAGTATGTCGGATCGTTCGGCCGCGTTTTCACCTCGCGCCTTCCTCGGCAATTATCCAAATGGACGGGAATCAATGCCGGACGTGGAAGCCCGATTCATCGCTCGAAAACGGAATAAATAAACAGAGGGATATAGGCGAGTATCCGAGCGAGGCGTGCCAAGAAGAGCTCCCGGATGAACAAGACGAGCGCGGAGAGGTTTTTTTTTCTCCCATTGTGCACCAGGCCGGCCCGGTATAACCTTTTCCGTCGCTTTTATTTTTCCGCTTCATTTCCCCGGGCCTTTATCTCTTATTGTTACCCTTTCCTTCTGATTATTGCGACTCTTAATAGACTTTATTCCGCCTGCATGCGCCCCCGTTATTCTTCTCCTCTCTTCCGCCCGGTCGGCTCCGCGGGGTGTTATGCGAGAGGTATTATTATACGGCTGCTGCACCGCCGCGGCTGGCTGCATATCGCCTCCGAGGATTGGATATAAGAGCGAGTTTGAGATAATTATTTATCGAGTCGCCCGCGCGAATAATGTTTTGCGCAATTCTCCGCTTTCGCCGCGGCTCGTTCTCGCTCTGCTTTATTAATGTATAAGCGGGCGGATTGTATAATGTAGGTCAAGTCAGTGATAAACTCGTAGTTGCAGCCTTTTCGATAACAATCAATTGCGTAAATATAAACGTGCGAGCGATCCAGTAATCTCCTCGCTTGCACGCGCATCACTCAACTCCGCTGATGTACACTTTGCGAATCAATCCCCTGCTGAACCATCATCGGCGTCATTAATAATTTTCCGCCCCCAGCCCCTCCAATCTTCCGGAGCGAGAAGCTTATCGGAGGTGTGTGCTCTTATTACCGTCCTCTCGCGGCTTATCTACTCCGCAGCTGCGTGTCCCTGCAGCTCGTCCGCGGTCGTCGCTCGTCGCGGACGTTTCGCAGCTACGCGGCGTGTAGCGTGGCGACCGGATCGATCCGCCGGCCGGGCACTTCCTCCTCTCTCTCTCTCTCTCTCTCCTCTCACTTTGCCCCCTGCACCATTCTTCCCTGCTCTCTCTTTCTCTCTCTCCGTCCTGTCCGTCCGGCTCTTTCTTCGTCTGCAAATGTCTTCGGAGGGCTGCACCGTTCGGCGCTCTTCGGGTTATTTTTTTTTAAGTCTTTGCTTTTGCACCTCGTCGAGAGTTTTGTCGGGCTCGATATTGGGAGGTTTCTTTTTAATTTGAACTGCGAATTTTGAGAATTCTTTTGCACGGAAAATGTAGGAATTGGAGTAAATACACCCATATAAATAAAGAGAAGCTAATTTATGATTATTAAAAGTTGTGTTGTTACAAAATGGAATAAGTACTGCGTAAAAAGTATGTTTTGTTTAAAAATTTATTTTTATGTTATAGTAAAATGAAAAACGTATAATAAACTGCTTTTAAAAATGCAATTTAAAGTATGGATTATTTTAAATAAGTAACTATTTAAACTCTCATTTCATAATAACCCGAACGAGAACTTTCTTGAACAAAGAAGCCCTTTGAATAATAAATGCCAAAAACCGCAATCCTTCATAAATATCAAAAACCTTAGGACAAAAGTTTCGACCATGCATTAATAACAAAATTTTGCACGCCTTTGAATCTTCCAAGTGAATTAATTCAGCACCATTATATCCCTCCGGCCGTATTGTTTAAAATCCCGTATTTCCGTCGACTTTACGCCCCCTTTTTACAGTCCCCCCGCCTACCCCTCGGTGCTTATTACCGATGTGCTCCGTCGCCGTAGTCCCCCAGCCCTCGGCTCATCTCCTCCCGGACTCTAATGACTTTTACTCGGTCGTTTATTTGTACCGTCGAGTTTTTATTGCCCTCCTCCCTTATATCCCCCTCAGTACACCATGTTTATCCTTTATCGGCTTCCTCGCGCCTCCTTACATCTTGATAATCTCGCGACCCGAATCGTACGGCGACGGTATACAAGTTCCTTTATTCTCTCTCTCTCTCTCTCTCGGCCGTATAGCTCCCCGTAAGCTCCGCGGGGCCGAGCGCGGGGCGTAATGTCGGGGGGGCTTTATTTTTCTCCGGGCAGCTTGTCCGCGTTTTCGAAATTCCTTAAGCCACCGCCGCCGCCTCGGATTACAGCCCCGGCTTTTCGCTATTGCTTCGGGAGACTATATGTGCGGGATTAAGACTGCGAGTCGGCCGAGTGTGTTGTTGTTGCCTTCTTGAAAATGTATATACGCCTCTCTCGGGGGGACGATGATTATTTTCTGCTTTACGATCTTGCTCTCTTTTTTCTTTTTCATTTCCGCGGAGATACTACATTTACGCGATAAGCTTCGAGATAAAAAAAAGTAAATAATCGTCTAAACCAAAAGCCAAAGGTACAAGAGACCGTATTAGGAAGGCAACAGTTTTCCAGCTTGTCGGTCAGAAACGAGGTTGGATAATAGCGGCAAGCGTATCGGCGGAATATTTGGACCGTCGATCAATTAGTGATTATCAAATAGCCCCCCCGCACTGTTCTCTTCAATCACATTAGCAGTCACCCTTCCGGCGAATCGATCGAAAACGGCGAGCGCAGAGCAAGACACACGTATTTGACGTGTAGCGCCAGGCGCATAGTTAGCGATAAAGCTAATAGTGTCGATCTATTAACCGCCGCGGTGCCGCGCGCGCGCCTTGCTTTTGCGATAACAATGTATATTGGGGGAGGACCACTAAATTATCGAGATACCGTATTGTGGACCGACGTTAACGCACCCACGCTGACCTCCGTGGCTGAGGCCGTTTTCGCGAATCTTTTGCGGTTTCCTTCCTTTTTCTTGCGAACTACGGATTTTCTATGGGTTTCTAAATAATTTCAAGTGTTGCTGAATCTTCTCCTTGGTCGTGGATTAATTTTGAACACTTTGATGAATATGTCATGGTACTTTTAATGTCTTCTTCCTTGCAATGCTTGTAATAAGTGCCGTATTCGATGTGAAGACTTAAACTGGTCAAGAATCTTCAATTCGCCAAGTTACAATTTCCACCATTAAATTAAGTCGTACGACTCGGAGCAATCTTGATTCCCACGAAAAACCGACATCTATCAAAATCCCCGGGCTTCATCATCAGCAATATTTCGAACAAAGGGAGATTAACCATCACTCGCGGAAAGCGGCAGTCCGCCGCGACCTTAAAAGATTTAGGATCCGGTCTGATTTAAAGGCTTCATATTGGCTTCCTCTCTCGAATAATCGAGCGGAAGGACAAGATGTGGAACTGGGACGATGTAATGACAGCTCGGCGGAATATACCTGTCGGCTCGAAGAGAGAGAGAGAGAGAGAGAGTGGAATAGGAATATTTCAGCGTTCAATGCCGACGGATAATCCGCCGCCAGGCTGGACGCGCCGACCCTCCTTCTGGTCTAACATCACTCGCGATAATGACGTCAATGAAGAGAGATTGAACGCGGATCCCATTTACATTCTCTCCCGGTACTTAACTATCTGTAACGCGGCGGAGTTGTCTTCTGCCGTAAACTCGGCTGATAGGGACGGTTCGATTTGGAATGATGGAACGTCGCAATTTAGCGTCTGGAGAATACTTTGAGGGCAGTGTTATCGTCGAGTCGGATAACAAACGCGAACAGGTTTCTGGTTCAGTGTTACGTTAATCTATTTTTACTGTATTTCATTGTTTCATTATTTAGTGAATTCAAAAGTATAAAATTTTCTTCAAATAATTTGTTATTTGCAGCGTTGCTAATAACTATTTTTTACACGCGAAAAATGAATCATTTAAAATTCGTATGAATTTTGACATTTCAATGTAAATAATATAGATAATTATTTTGATTCGATAAATCCGAATCTGACCTCCGAATTGCGCCAGGATTTTGAGATGTGTCTTCATCTTTAAAAATTTTAACATGTGTTTATTTTCAAGACAAAAAAAAACACTTTTTGATAATTTGACCTTGAACTTATTGAAATGTCCTTTTGAAAAAAAAACTCACACATAATAAAATTAAAAATCTATTAGCACTTTCAATTTCATTCAAACCACATCCTTCAAACACTTTAAACGCACACATTTTACAGCTGAAAACGAAAGAAAGAACCCAAACGCCCCCCTTAAATCCAGTGCTCCTCCCCGTCCCCTTTAAGGACCGGCGGCTTGGACGGCTTTCGGAAAAAGGCAGCCTCGCAAGTGGAACAGTAGGCTGGCGCAGGACGCTCCACGTGCGAATCGTCGCGGCAAAGGGTAACGAGGGCGGTAGACGCGGCTCAAAGAGAAAGAGAGGGGGGGGGGGGGGACTGGCGCTTTTGCCGCAGCGCTCGTGAATTATCGAGATCCGGGCTCGGTCTGCGACGCGCCGATAAAACAGCCCAGCTTCCCTCTCTCTCTCTCTCTCTTTCTCTCCCTCTTTTCGTCTCTCGCTCTCTGGGGCCGCGTACCGCCAAAACAAAACCACGATAAAAGCTCCCGCGCGACGCTGTACTCGCGCTTATGGGGCGAGTGTTTATTTTTCGCTGGAGGCCTGTATTTACGCGGCTATCCTTTCGCTTCGTCAAAGGGGGGTATTTTTTCATTTTCGCGCTTCTCTCTCTCTCTCTCTCGAGTTCTCCGTTGAATTAGTTTTCCGTTTTAATTTAATTATGACGCGTTGAGAAACATTTTTAAACGATAAAAGGCAACCTCTTTAAACAGAGAAATTTCGATTAAACTCCAAATTCTATTTCCAAGCGTCGAAACAATTAAACCAATCCTTTCCTCTCGGAAGGTACGGCGTATCTCGCACCTCCCGAAATTCTCCCCGGCACGACTCGCGAGCCAAAAGGGCGCTCCTTTCCCCCGAACAAAGTGCTCGCGAACAATGCGCCTCGGCGGCATATTCAGAACGTTAAATCCGCGCGTCGCGCCTAATCTCTCCCTCGGGAGCCGCGACGGGGCGCGTAAACGCAGCTCGCGATGAAAATTCGAGGGGCGAATTCGCGGGCGGCGCCGACTGAACACGTATTCATCCGCGGACAGTCGACGAAAGAGTCGCGGCGAACTACCCGAGACGGAGGCGGGCTTTTGTTAAGACTCGCTCGAGCGGCTTGATTAGCTCGGGATCAACGAGTTTCCCGCGGACGAACGAGTGCTCGTGGATTAATAACCCAATTGCGCTGCGATTGCAATTTTGAGTTTGCGGTCCACGCGGAAGCTCACCTGTTCGGAGTGTTGTTTCGCTCGAGCGATTGTTTCTCGTTGGGGGGTAATTTCGTCAAAGCGATATTACTTTACGGTAATAATCGCGGCTGTTGTGCAAGTTTTGCGAGGGTCGAAAGTTGACTTTTTCAATTGCATTGATATTTGCAGCTTTGTTTTCAAACTTTACTAACTATTTACAATTATTTTCTCAAGTTGAATTTTGGTTGAAGTTATTGTTAACGAGTACTTGAAACTTTTTTTGATTCTGATATAAATACACCGGCCGAATATTGGATGAATGATCGAATACTGGCTGAAAATAAAATTGAAAGAATAAACCATACTCGCCTTATTTTATACTTTCGTAAAAAGTAATTTTAAATTTTGATTTATTTTTAGCTAATAACGTACTATGATAATAATAATAATAATAATACATAATGTCCTATCATTTATCTAATAATAATAATATTTGTCATTTATATAATCATTTATATAATAATCCATATTTGTCCCTCTTAAGTAAATGAGTATCATTAATAGAATGATGCTCTTGTGTCGCAATTGAAATGGAACTACGATTACGCAAACTCACAACCATCTGTATCACACAAGCTATCTTTAGCGCTCTTATTATTAAACAATATTCAAAATTTGGTAAATTGATTATTTTCTTTGCCTATAGGACGCCGAACGCCTTAATCGTATCAATTGTCAATCAAACCGAAATATTTCGACTTCTGACACGATTACCAAGTCTATATCCGTATCAGATTGCAATAAGTGTCTGAGAAACCATCAATTCTGGCGTTAAAAAAAAAGTTTTAAAAGCTCGTCCCTCCTGTGATTACAGCGAAGCTGGACCAGTCCAAGGAGACGTGCAGCGGCGCCACCTCGCTGACGCTGGACTCGCGGGGCGCGGTCCTGCTGCTGATGTCCCTGGTGACGATCGGTCTGCGCGCCCTGTCCGGCGTGTCGCAGCTCTGGCCGCACTCAAGCGGACCCGTCTAGCTCCCGGCTGAGGTGCAGGCGACGAGCGTGCCGTCGACCCCACAGCCGCCGCACCAGCAGCCACAGCAACACTGACATATCAGCCGCCAGCAGCAGCAGCAGCAGCACGAGCCCACGGAGATCTAAAAACAACTAGCAGCACGGAATACACCTCCCCCTCCACACGCGCACACACAACAATTTTCCCAGCCCCCCACACACACACACACAGACGCACCAGAGACAGATTGCCTTCGTTTTTTTACGTTCCCACGCGCGCGCCATTCCTCGAGCCCTGCCTCCCTCTTTTTTTTCCTCAGTCTTTAGTTCCAAGTGAACCTCCCTGGGCTTCGAGGGGCTGAATGATATAGGACGAGCCCGAGGATGGCCGGAGCTTCGACGCCCGCGGACTTCTTTTTTCGCGGCTACAACGGTATGGACTCTGCGAGCGCTGCGTGCGATTATACGTAAACACTGCGAATCAATCAAATGTTAATCTGGATGGCGGCGGGGGTAGGAGGACTATCGAGAGTAATTTTTAGGCTGTCGGCGAGTCGGCGCACTTACCGAGTTTATACTGTGTACATTTGTTAATTTGAACCTTAAGTTGGAGTTTGATTTTAGTTTTTTTTTTAAGCTGAACAGACTTGATTTGCCAGTTTTGATCGACTGAAATTCAAAATTTCGATCGATCAAAACCAAAGGCAGCTCGAAACTCTGGCCATCCGAGCGAAACCTCGAGATTTTAATACTTCTGAACGAACGTTATTCAGCACTCGGAGAACGACCTTCTTCAATCCTCGATCCTCTCAAGTCTTTTTACCTTTGTTCAGTTTTGCCAAGCCAACTGCTGTGTGCTTCTTGCGAAAGAATTACTCTTGGTTTTGTTTTCCAATTTTTTGCCCTTATATACAACTTGTATTCAAGCTGTACAACATTTTTTCACGTGGATTTTTTCGTGTAGATTTTACAGAAAATTCAGTGAACAATTGAGCAGCACTGAAATCAATGCTCAAACAAAGGTTTGTAAAACCTTCCAGCGACGCGTTTGCAAAAACCTTCTTCACAATTATACAAATGTTTTCAGTGTTGCTGAATTATTTGCGCGACTCTTTTCACTATATATAATGCTCAGTATTTTAGTATAATTTCTAAAGGAAGAAAAAAAAACAATTATAGGGCCAAGTTAATAAAATAATTATATAAATAAAGATAATTATTATTTATAAAGGAAAACAAAAATAATGAGATGCAACTGTCGGTAATTTGATCCGAACGTCGACAATTGACACGTTTACTTTTAGCCGAGGATAAGGAGGAAATTATAACAATGCAAAGTCAATGTAAGAATTTGGGACGTGCTTTTCTATTGTAGATAACCACCTCAAGATATAGTTGCACTCCCGACGTCATACGGTACATAAAAAGTTTCTTACGTTATTTTGCATGTACATATTTCATATGTAAAGGTGACGCATATGGATGCTGTATGTTAAATACACATACGCGCAATACGTACTACGAACAAGACTATATACAATACAGTGTTTGCATTCGAAATTTTATTACATACATTATGTAATAAACTTATATCATTTTTCAACTGGCATTCGATGTGTTTTTGCGTTCGAGAAAAAGCCCGGTCGGACTGCATCTATATTTTGAGCTAGAAAGAGATATACATTACGAACAAATTAAAAATATATATTATCGCAATTTCGCCTCTTCGGCGAACGAAGGAGCAGGATGTTATTTCGTTTCCCGTTCAGTCCTAGCCCGCAACTCTCACAGGCATGAAACCAAGTCAAGCGTACACGTTATTAGGCGATTCCTTCATTTTTTTTCGTTACCACATATTGCTCGTGGCGAAGGATATTACGTAAAGTCGTCGCGATCTTTTATTATATAAATATATATATACAAAAAAACAAAGTTACACATATATATATATTTATGACTCGAGCGCTTCCGAGATTTTTTTTTCCAAAAAAGCGTGTCTTCCTTGGCGGAGCAAAGGAGGAGAAACGATATTATAATATATAAATAAACAAAGCACGTATTACACATCGACGTTTATTACTTCTTCATTCGCGACGGCCGACGAGGTACATAGCGAAGCTTTTGCTTTGGCTCCCGAAAGTTCGTGCAGCAAACGAACGTTTCCCTTCGTCAATCGGCCGCCCAGTTCGAGTGTTTCCAACTTGCTCAACGAGACGGAGAAACCTGCTGTACATTGCGGAAATAAAGTTTTTTATTATTAACGAAAACCTCGCATTTAGTTCGAAACGATTCAGTCTTTTTTTTGTTCTCTGTTCGAGCCAAGATTACGGAGAAGACACCCGAAAAGGGAGGCGGCGCGGTGCAATTAAAAAACTGCGCGCGAAACGCGGCTGAATCGGCGGAGAGAGCCGCGAAGAGAAGAGCTGCGGCGCAGCTGAATTATAAATTGCGTTTGACGAGGCGTGCTTTCGCATTTAATTACGAGACACCTTTCACCATTTCGCCCGACACTCTCCGCGGAGCCTTCTTTCGGCGCTCTCGTTTCAGTCTCCTCGGCTGCTCGTCTTCTGTGCTGCGCTCTTTGCGCTTCGTATTTCGAGTTTTAACGAAGGATCAAACGGCCCTTTCAATTCCGCGTCTAAATGGGGAAAGAGGAGAATCTTTTATTCCAACAGCTTTAAATAACTGCTTTATCAATGAAACAAAAAATAAAACCCCCTATTACGCGGCCCATTTTCGCGGCTTCGCCCATCAGTCGGATACTCGTATATACACACAAAGCGGGGAAAAAAGCCAAGCCGGAGAATAAAAACGTCGAAATCCACGCGGAGGCTCCGCGCGGCCGCCCGTAAAAGTCCAATCAATTAGGCCCGCGCGGGATTGCGAAATAATCGGTGCGTCCCTCGCGTGACCGTCCGGCCTCCTTTTCCGCGTCCTCTTTAGCCTACTTATCCCCCCCCCTCCGCCGACGGGGATGGCCGGATTGCACGCGATAATGAAGGACTGCCTTCCACGCACACGTGCTCCGCCGCACTGTCTGCCCGCCTGCCCCTTTTTCTTTTTTTTGCTTTCTTTCGTTTACGCTCGCCGTAAAGTGAAATCGTTTGCTTATCGCCGCGGCGGATGTATAATACGATTCCCGGGGGAAAGTTTAAACAAATTTTTTTTTCGGGGGGAGAATAACGACCGGTTTAATTTGGCCGATAAGGGAAGGTTATTTGCTGCTTTTTTTTCTGCTTCTCGAGCGAGGAGCCGAGGTTGGGTGCGGAGGCTTATCGGCGTTTCGTTGATTGGACTCGCTGCAAAATCATTTTTATATCTTTCTTTAGCGCTTTCGTTTCGTGCTCGTAATCGGGATAGATTATTCTTTTTTTTTTTATTTTTTTAGCGGAATAACTTGTTTATTTATTAAGCTCGTTTGAAAAAGGGAAATAACACAAGAAAAGAATGAAAGACAGAAAAGAATGGATTTTCAGTTGAATTACATTATTCCTTTGAAGTAATTTTAAACTTTGGCTTTAAAATCGAAGATGAAACAAAGCTAAGCTCATCGTTGAATAACCGTTCTTGCTGCCTTAAATTCAACTACAAATGTATAATATTCCAAAGATTGCTACGAAATCACGACCATAAAAGTGAACCAAAAAGAAAGGTAACGACACCACAGGATGATTAAATCATTTCAAGTGACGAAAATCACGCTCCCGTTAATCAATAAATAAGCAACGAAAAGCTGCAAACTCTCGAGCCGTTGAGATATTTCCTCGATTATTCGGCTTTACTCTCGAGCTAAGTTCGCGCCTAACAATTCTCTTTTCGGTTTCTCCTTTTCGTCGTTTCGCTCCGAGCAAAGGTCGAGCCGAAAGCGACAGTGGAACGCTTTATGCTAATTTACAGAAGCAGGCCGGGCGATGGAATCGCGACGATAATAAAAATCTGTTTCAACGACTGCTGTACACGGCGGGTCGATAAAAATGAGACTCCTCGTAATGAATTTCATAAAAGTGGCTAAAAAAAAACAAGGGCGTTGAAAGCGCGAAAGACGTATTAAAATACGTGGAAGCTATAAGCAAAAGGTGTTACGCGACAGGGAACTAATTAAATTAAACAAAAGTTTACTTCCATCGGAGGATATGAGTGTGCATTAGCTTCTCAGAACATATCTTGCTAAATGGTCGAAGTGGAAATGTAATAAAATTAAAGTAAAGCAAAAAATCAACAACGTTTGCCCCGAATAATTTGTTTTTTTACTCTCTTAAAAATTAAATAAAAACAATAATTTTGTCGTGGAAAACAATGGCGATTTAGCGACATACTTTCTAATTCGCGACCGTCTAATTAAAGCATATTTGCACTCAAATCGCAATAAAATTCGATTCCTAAGAGAAATTATGAGACAGCTCATTTGGCTGATCAAACGCGGACCTTAACTACTGAATTGCTCTTCAAAAGTCCATAAAATCCCGCGACTAATGATAAAACGTTTCAAAAAACGCTTCAATTAAAAAGCAGCCCCCTTATAAACCTCCTTTAAAGAGTATCGATTCCAACCTCTCGGATATAGATAACATTTTAGCGAGCGAGCGCGCGCCATGAATTAGGATTATGCTAATCACGCCGCTGCGAAAGCGCTCGCGGCAAGTTCTAAACATAACCCCCCCCTAATTGCAACACATGGGGCACACATGAATAATCGAGCAGTTACGTATTTGCGCAATATTCGCGTAATCTAATACTTGAGTTTCATCGAATTATAATATCTCGCTCGGATTTACGGTATATCGCTCTCTCGTTCGCCCGGGAAACTAATTAGCGACCTCCGTTTTCGTAAACGTCGGCGAGAGAACTTTTTTCAATCGCAATTATCGCGAAGAATATTGAAAAACCAAAATTTATTCGTTTCGCGCCAAAATTCCGCCCGCCGATTCTCCAGCGCGGAAAGCAAAGCGAACGAAAGTATGCCTCTAAATCCCCGATCCTTACAAGCGGACGCGATAAAAAAAGAAAAAAAGGCCCTCGGACATATAATTCAGCCTCTCGGCTTAGTACATCGCAGAAGCGCGCGCAAACCAGGCGCGCATCGCGTTCGATCCTGGCGCCGTCGTCTCTCCGTGCAGAGGCGGATAGAGGAGGAGGCTAATTACACGCCCGATTGAATTGCAGATCCAATCGATGACGCCCCTCCTCCTCCTCCTCCTCCTCCTCCCCCGCGCTCCCTGCAATCAGCCGCCGGAGCAAGGAAAAAAAAAATATATAACAACTCGCGCCCCGAGCGGGCTAATTAATACTCTTATTCGTAATGCGACGGGTGGATTATTTAGAGCGGATTCGGACGCCTCCGTTGTCGGCTTACGTTTAATTATGCGCCGCGGGGAGACTCGACGCGCCCGACGTCGTTCGACGCGGATTTTAACGGTAAGCGGGGTTTTTCGTCGTTCTCGGGGGAAAAAAAAGCGCGCGAGCGTTCGAGAAAAATCGAACGAGCGACGCCGTTATCGTTGCGTATACACGCTTGCAAACGTGCAATACGATCTGGCAAATGTGATTTAAATAGCAAATTTATGGCGTTCGCGTAAATACGCAACGGACACGCAACGCGCACACGCCGATGAATATTACGCGCGCTCTATAGTTATTGTCCCACGGAGAGAGAGAGAGGGAAAATTCCTTTTTAATTTTGCATTCTCAAAGAAGCGAAATATCCATTGTCACGAAAAAAGGAACTACTTTGTAAAAGTAATAAAACGGAAAATAACGATAATTTATACGAAAAGTGTGACCTTAGAAAAAAAAAACATTGTATAATCGACTAACGGCTTTATACGACGAATAGTAAGTGAAACTTACTGCGTTTTTACTCACTTGTTACGTCCAATTTTATCGAAAATAAAAACCAAGCCAATACAATCAGGTATTAACTGTTCGGTTAATACGACAACGCGGCCGAAATTTTTAATATTCCTTGTAGGCACTACACTTTTACAGTTTCTTTTAGCTGAATTTTGACGAGCAGAGTCGCCCCCTATTGTAGATTTTTATCGTCGATGTTTTTTTTGTTACTTTTATTTCAAACCAGACCGACAAAGAGATACTAAAATACTTGCTTAGCATTATATTAAAAATGTTGTTGAAGCATAAAATTAATGTAAATAGCTTAAACAGTAATATATCAAAATATATTACAATTTAAAACTTAATGTAATACGCAATCATCTTTCAACTCATAAACGAAATCTTGCTTCTACGTACCGAGATAAGAAACGAGGCGGAGACAAATAAAGAAAACTACACTATACAGCAAATATACGTCTAATCGTGTTCCAATTGCATAAAAGTACGTTCACGAGGGAAGACAGCTCGATGAAAATTGGACACGGATAAAAAAAAAAAAAAAATCCAACACGCGACCATCGGAAAAAGGAACTGCTTTCGTTGCCACGGGCAAATTTTATTTTTCCTCTTCCTTTCCACTTCCCTCATCCCGGAATGTACACGTTCCTTTAGAAAATTATATATATATTATATATCGATTTTGCGGACGATGAGGAAACTTTCAAAAACTAAAGGTGGAAAGAGTGATAAAGTCGTGTGCGAAAGAGCTTCTCAACTTTCGTTTCGTGATAGGAAGTAAGTAATTACCGAGCAAACACTAAACAACAACAACAACAAAAAATGATAAAAAAAAAAATAATAAAACGCTCTGTTAGCGTCAACTAATTGTCCTTCTCTCCGCGGCAGAGCCGTAAAAAAGTATATCTAAAAAATGAAGGCGCAAAAAAGGTTAAAGCGAGAGATTCGATAAGGGTCGTTTTTATTGTTTCCATCTACACATTTTCCAGTGTATAAAGCGTATACATGTAAAGATTATTATAAATAATTGAAAACGGAAGGGAAAGCTGAATGAGTATAAGTGGAACACAAGCGAACGTTTACATTATAAGTATGTAGAGTTGTATAGTGACGTATACAATAGGAAGAAAAAGGGTTGACGATGAAAAAAGTATGAAAAAAAAAAAAAAAAAAAAAACGAGAAATGAGGGCAGAAAACGAGAAATCAAGAACTCATGAAGTCTTCTGTGTTTGTACATAATAAACACTTTGTCATGCTGTTATACTTATTATACGATAATGAGAGGCAATGCAACCGATACATGAGAATTATATTAAGTATAAATTTAATTGATATATCGATATCGAAAGCGATTGAAGATAAAAAAAAAAGAAAAAATCATTGCAATTGATTGCATTAATTTAGATTAAGAAATTATTAACTAATAATTATATAAATATATACATAAATCTATATTATATGTATTATATACGTTATATATATATTATTATACATATATATATTAGACTTAAGAGGTCCTCCTGTGTGAACGAAAAAGCACACAAAGAGGTGATTAAAGGGTCACTAATAAATAAGGGTTCGTAAGGTTATGTGAAATGCCAATCGTTGAACATTTACCTTACTGCATCAGATTTTATATAAGAATTTGTAAAAGTAGCATCACTAAACAAAAAAAAAGAAAACTTCTCTCAACGTGTTTCAGTATAGGATATACTTTACTTTCGATATTTAAAATTTCATTTCATTTCTTACGTAAGAAGCTATAATGTGTGTTTATTTACCTATTTACAATAAACACATAAAATATCTGCTAAAAGTATACACTTAAAAAAAAAAAGGAAAAAAAAATACCAAGAACATGAATTTTAGAGTAAGAAGCTTTAGAGCAGCCTCGAGAGGGCTTCGATTTACCCCAAGTTTTTACTCGAAAAGCCATACATGAAAGTCAAGTCCTCCGACGCGATCGGGCATCGCGTCAAAACTACATAATACAACAAGCCTAAACCCCAAAGGCAGATTCTCGCATTAAATAAATAACGTCAAGACGTTAAACGTGTCGGCGCGTCACATTTCCATAAAGAGAAGGGAGAGAGAATTCACGGAGGGAACGAGGCGAAGTGTTATAGGCGACTTTTGGGCGGTGAACTTGGCAGGCCGACTTTATTGTTTAAATCCTTGGCGACGCTCCAGAAGTCCTAAATGATCATTTCCCTCCCCGCGGCTCCGGGAAATCCTCGTTATTGCGATTCCCCGCGACGACGACGCCGGAACGAGTAATAATACGAAATTGCATAATGTACAGGCGTTATGCGCCTCGCGCGCCTAAAGGCGAGAGAGCTACTCGAATTACGGCCTCGTCAGCGGCTTTGGCCGTCCGCGCGAAATTGCCATTGTGTTTATATCGCGGCTTGGAAATTTACGCTTCTTTATAGCAGCGGCTTCCTTTTCCCGCCTCGCGGCGCTAGGAAAATCTAATTCAATCTCGTATTGCCGGGGCTTGCACTTTCGAGCTGAAGTTCATTTGGATTTTATACCGTTTTATATTATATTTATCGGGAATGAAAACGGATCGATTTATTTATTTGAAAAACAAGAAACTAACGAAATCCCCTCGCGACTCTACGTCGATCTCCGTTAACGACGACCGCTCGGAGCTCGCCTCCATATTTTTCGGCTGAAAAAATCGGGAACACAGAGTGGGAGATGAGAGTCGTTTCGGAGGGGGAGGGAAAAGCTCGCGGGAAGCGATCGCTCGGAACCAGTCGTCATTTTCCGAGGCACGAGGGCAGAAACAGTCGTTAGAGCTCCTCCAAGTGTCGCCATTAAAATTCGGTTCTTGCCTCTCTGCCCTTTCCAAGACTTCCTCTCTCTCTCTCTCCTCGACCTTTGTTTACGTGTTTTCCTCCTCGAGAGACTCAAAGGTGGAAGCTGCCTGCTTTTTATCGAGCCCGTCTCCGGAATAATATCAAAGAGTAAGAAACGTCGCTTTCACGCGGCGACGCAGCTCTGAATATCGTGAAAAGTGTCGGTTGTCGCCGTCGTCGTCGAGCAATTAAAATTCTTTCGACGCTTCCCGCGCCGCTCGGCCGCATTAAACTTGCAAATATCTCGTTCTATTCGCCTTCGAGAGGAAAAAGCGCGGCTCCGACGCTGAAAACGCGGTATTCCTCGCCTCGAGTCCGCGGCGTAAATAAGTGAGGCGCGCCGACTATAAAGGAACATTGCGGTTTTAATAAATAAGCCCGCGCGCGGGCCGAATTATTTCGTTCGGACGACGCGGCAATTTACTCGCGCGCGCGCTTCGAATGCCGCGCACGCAGGACGTGTACTCTCGAGTGGCGCAGAGGTCGGGGGAGGGGGGAGGCACTCGAAGAAATTCAGTCGATTTCCAGGCGGGACCGAATTCGTTCGAGTGGAGAGAGAGAGAGAGAGAGGTCGGTTTTCGGCCGAATCAGTTGAAACATCTCGCTGCTTCCTGGCCCTCTTCCGCCGCTTTTCGCTTCTTTCCTTTACCCCCCGCGGCCGCTCGACGTATTTATCGCGAGGAATACAACTTTTCGGGGGAAAATTGATTTTGAAAAAGAATTGAATCTTAGCGCTATCTTTCAGTCGACGATCTTCGCGAAACGAAGACGGTCGCCCGGCCGCGCAATCCAATGAGCTTCGAGTTCCGGATGAAGAGAGAGAGAGAGGCAGGCAAGACTCGTCTGTGTGTACATGCATGCGCGCGCGTATAAAAGAAACACGGCGCGAATACTTCAGCGGCGGAGGCTCTTATCGATTTTCGTCCCGCATCCTCGTGGCCGCGCGCAGATATTACCTGTCTTTTGGTCTCTCTCTCTCTCTCTCTCTCGCTCTCTTTCTCCCTATTCTTTTCGCCGCTCTCCTCGAAACTGCCGCCTCTTGTATCTTCCCCCCCTCCTCGGCTCCTCCTCCGTCGAGGCCCACCTCCTTCTCCTCCTTGGATTCTTCTTATTACTCTACTTCTTCTTTCTTTTTAATTTGCCCGTAGCTGCTCGACTTGACTTCTTCTGCTTCCTCGTCTCCTATCTCCCTCGCTCTCCCCTCGACTCCTCCTCGCCTTCAATTTCACCTTCGACTTTGACTTATTCCGAACGATTTATACAGTTTGCTTTCTCGGGATTTTATACAGTCCCGCGGCAGAGTTATTTATGAACGTTTCCGCAGTGGAAGTATACGAACACTCGAATCATTACGATAACCGATTATTAAATTTACCGCTTCTAACAAACGCATACCCAACAAGACTTTGAAGATCCGAGCAAAACGCGGCGCAAAATAGTTTACGTTTTATCTTGCGAGGCGACAGGCTTTTCTGCTCCTCCGAGCCCATTCTTCGCCGGACGAGCGTTTATTCGAGAAAAATTTTCTCGCCCGGCGCGCATTCCTCCGATATTGCTCCGATATATATACACACACCCATCAGGAATTCCGGACTCGGCGCCGAATTGCGCTTTTCATCTTCAATCTCGCGACAAGTTCCCTTGTGCTCTCGTCGACGAGCCCCAAAGGCTTTTCGTACAGGCTTGACTTTTCGCCGCCGAGGATTTGAAATTACCTCCGAAACAACGGTCGTTAAAATAATCCTGTACAAGTCGGCCCAAAAGTCGCCGGGACAGGGATACGACCGCGCATATATATATATATACATCGAGCGAAGGCAGGCGAAAACGACGCGGCTCGGCGAAAGTCGATAGCCGAATATAAAGTATTAAAAAAGCAGATATTACATCCCCCTGCCGAAGTCTCAGCGAGGACTCTAAACCGATATCTGTTGGCACACACGAAATTCACAATAAACCACCCACCACCC
>UCOM01001525.1:0-39700 GCA_900474385.1 Ormyrus pomaceus
CGTTTCTAATGGGGGAAATAAGTCCGCCCCCCCCGCGCGTGTGTTTGCGCGAGTCTGCCGGATAGTTTCACGCGGGCATAATGTGCGGCTTCCTTTTTTTTTTGGTTATCTCGTCGCGGAATCGCTTTGTGGGGATTTTCGCGTATCAATTCGCGTTTTCTTTTCAGGCGGAAATGCAATTTTTCCTCGATATCTGTGTGTATGTGTGTGAGTGTATGCGCAGACAACTCATTTTCGTGCTTAATGACCAAAAAATTGTCGCTCTTCACGTGAGATTTAGGATCCGACGGCGGTGGGTGTGCGCACTTTTATTTTCCCCCGGCGGTAAGATCCGCCTTCGATGAATCGGAGGTTTTCGCGCGCGCGACGGGAGGGACTCTCGGCGTAACGCGCCGCGCTAAAATTGTAATCGAAAATCCGTACGCCGGAGTGAACTTTTCATTAAAACGCGGCTCGTGTTTTTCAATTACGTTATCAAAATATTCAAATTCGCGGGTAAAAAAAAGTTTGGAATTGCGGGCAAACTACGAGAGGTGCTCCCGGGATATTTTTCAATTAAGCCGCGGATCGGAACTTGCGTATTAGGCGGAAATTTGTTTCGTGATGAAAATACTTCGACCAACAATTTTACATCAATCCCGGTTAAAGTTCATTAAGAATTTTGATTACGTCCAGATATACGTATACCGCAAAAACGCAATATAATCTAAAAGTTACAGTCGTCGATCTTTCTCGTACAACTTCAACGCATCCGCACGTAAAAAAGCTTCCTCGTCGACGAACCGCATATCCCTCGCAATCTTTACCAACCGGTCGCATGTCCAGAGAGCCTCCTCGACTTACTGGACGCTGGCGACGGACGAGGGCCTGGTCGTCCTGGCGAGTCCCCTGACGGCGTCCTCCTCGAAGCTCCTGCCGTCCCCGGGCACGACGATCGGCGAGGGCGAGGAGGTCGTGAGGGTGGCCGAGGTGCTGAGGTTGGTCGCGGTTACCTGGGGGATCGGCGAGAGGAGCGGCGGCACCTGGACGGCGTTGCGCCACCAGTCGGCGGCGGCGGCGGTGGCCGCGGAGGAGGCGGCGGCGCTGCTCCAGGCCGCGGCCGAGGGGACGAGGTGGTTCCCCCGGAAGTCCGGGAGAACCGGAAGCGGCCTTCATATGACGTGGCAGCGGGGGCTGCTGCTGGTCGTCGAGCCTCCGGCCGTCAGGCTCTGGACCGAGAAGTTGCTGAGGACGCTCGACGCGGTGGTCGTCGTCGGCTGTGGCTGCGGCCGAGGGGACGTCGGCGAGGAGCAGCTGGAGGAGGTTCTGGGCGGCAGGACCAGCTGGGGCTTGGACTCGGGCTTCTCGACGACGATGGGCGAGGAGGAGGAGGCGCTCGAGTAGCGGTCCTCGGACTTGTCGTCGTCGTGGGAGGTATGGGAGCGCTCGATGCAGGAGGTCTCGTAGGAGTCGTCGCTGAACTTGCGGTAGTCCTTCGAGTCCTTGCTGTCCAGGCTGAAGCGGTCGTCTTCGGGCCGGGCCGGACTGGGGAAGGGTCGGTCTTCCGGCTTGCCCGGCAGGAAGCTCGGCCTCTTCAGGTCCTTCGAGGGGCTTGGGCATCCGCAGTTTACCTGCAGTACATTCGACCAATTCTAAGATACTTTAGATTCTTGGACTTTTGCTCTTCTTACATACTATATCATTATGTTTAAAATAAAAAGCGCAGTAGCTTTGTAAAAAAATGACTTGTTTAAACCGAAAATAAGTGAATGCTCACCTGCAAGCAATTCGGCGCTGCGAGTCCCGGCCAGGCGAGGCCCTGATGACCCGCGTAAAAGCTCCCCGTCGATCCGTAAAAGAGGGCGAGGTCGCTGAGCTTGTTGCCGGCCCCGAAATCCTCGCCGAGCTTGTGCTGCACCGTGGGATAGAGGGGATGATAGAAGGGCGGGAAGAACCTGGGCAGCTTGTTGAGGTCGTCGGCGTGCCCGATGAGGTGGTGGTTCATGCCGGGAGGCGCCAGGGGCGGCAGCAGGCTGCGCTGCAGGGAGCCCAGGCCGTTGTGGTGGTGGTGGTGCTCGCTGGCCGGCATCCCCGTCAGCGGCAGATTGAAGCCGAACTTGTTCTCCTTCTTGATCACCGACTTTGGCTTGCGACGCGGTCGGTACTTGTAGTCTGGGTGCTCCTTCATGTGCACCGCCCTGGAACAGAAGCGGGCTTTTAGAAGGGGGCGGAGGGGGGCTGATGCTGATTTGGTTGAGTCGTTTATTTTGGGGCTTCGGCCGGGGGACATTTTTTTGGGGAAATCAATTGACGAGTGTATATTATCAATTTATTGTGAGTTAGTGTGAAAATTAAAATGAAACCGCAATTTTTTTAAATTTTAAGATAGTAATGGTAGCATCGAAGCTTAGAGTTTAGAAAATAATTAGTGTTAATATAAAAGTGACAATTTTATATACATGTAAAAATCAAGTACCTAAATGTAAAAGGGAAAGAATAAAGTTCGTTTTGTAATAGTTCGAAATATCGATTATAAAAAGAAAAAATCCTTTCGCTTCTTAATAATTTTTTTATTTTTTAGCCAATTTAAACAGGTAAGGTCTCGTTTTGTTCTTTACAGATTTATCTATATATTTACAGGGATAAATTGCAAAATAATTTATGAGAACAAAATTATATTAATTGTTTATAAATCCTCACATCATTTAAAGATAATTTAGTCTATGTTAATCAATATTTCTAATTTTTTTTCTTCTACTTTATCGTTACTTATATTGGTAAATTTAAGTTATTTAATGATGCTAATTTTTTTTTAACCCTAAACGTCGATGCTACAACTATGCCTTACACATGAATTCTTTCTCTCCCTGTTCTTAATTTCTCGTGTACAATCTTAAACGTCTGTTTCAATCATTCTTCCTGCACCTCGCGGTACAATGCACCTAATGCAATTACGAAAGTCGACGCAGCCATCCTCCGTACCGAGAGCCACCTCGAATATTCATCTCCCGCGCATCAGATAAGGCCCGGGGTTTTTATTTCATGTTTGTCTCCGTGGATAAAGGCGCCTATCATTCCGGGCTCGCAGCTCTCACAAAGAGCGCACACAAACGGTACAAGTCGCCGTCGAGATTACGCCTGTTTCCGAGAAATTCCAGGCGCGCGATGCAGCCCGTTATCGCGCGGGCAGGTAACGCCGCGTCGCTCTGCGTCCGTTATCGCGCGATTTTCGTCCAAGGGCCGCTTGTTTTCCTTCTTTTTTTCTTTCTTTCTTTCTTTCTTTCGTCGCGAGGAGCATAAAGAGCGCGGCTTATCGCCGGTACAATAATATCAGGGGATGCGCCGGAATATATATACAGATAGCTGCCTAAGCGCTACGGCAAATAAACTGATTCGAGCGCGTCAAGGGCACCTTTCAGTGAGATGTACGGCCTGACATTCACCTTGACGCCGCTTCGGTCTTGGCTGTGTTTGCTCTAGTTTTTTTTTTAGATTCGAGGTTTTCGAGTCGAATCGATGACTTTGGGTGCCTGCAAGGAACGAGGAAGGCTACGGGGGGATAAATGTTTGAACTGTTCTGTCAGGTTTTACGATGGCTTTATGCATCTGAATGGCAGTGTTTTGTGTGTGGGAGAGTCGTGAATCAGTAATTAATTTTTATGCTTTTGAATTACATGTATATTTTGTCGCAAAGTTCTCAAGCCACTTTCGCCAGGAACAATTAAGCGGAGAGAGCTGGAAAAATGAAACAAAGCAAAAGCCGATTCACTGTTTGAAAGGTAAAACTTTTGTTACAGCCTGCACAATGCAACAACTTACCCAAAATATAGGGCGTCTGAGCTAATGTTTCAAACGTAATGCCGGATGAAAAGGGGGTGATGGGTAACATAGAAAAGCATTCATAGCTGAATGTAGCTGTTCTATAGGCGTACGGACTACCGTAATAAAGGGCTTAATGAAGTACGATTGGATTATATTTTTGAAAGACCCTTTATTGCATAATCAATTACGCACTTAAGAGCGCCGTTTCGAGGGATAGTAGAAAAAAAAAAAAACAAATACTCGTCAGCGGCGAAAAACATCATACATTTCGCTCTCCGCACTTTTGCGCGCCCGATAAAAAGAAGTCTCTCTCGGCTCCGGGCGAGAAATCAATGTTTAACATGCGCGCCTCGCAAGCCTGCACACCGCACGTATACATAAGAGAACAAACGCGAGGAAAACGCGGGGAGAGAGAGAGCCTCGGAAAAAGTGGGCCACGAAAAAGCAGCCTCGCCTCTCGCGCGCGATATACGTATTTCTGCGAATCTGTATGCGAATAAAGCTGCCTCGCGCGCGCCGCCTCCTTGTCTCCATTCTATTCTTTTTATCGGCCCGGGGAGAAGAAAAGTATACACGGTGGAAGAAGAAGAGGAGGAAGAGGAGCTGCCTGCGCGCACACAACGGCTCTCGGGACGGTGTACATAATGGGGCATTATGCGCCCGAGATATCGCCCGCGCAGTTTTCCTCCCCGGCCGACGGGAGGTTTTGTGTGTACAAGATATTTACAACAAATAGCCGGGGCTCCGTATCAAGGAGAGAGCGAGAGAGAGAGAGAATGCGCCCGATAAAAGTCTCCGTGAGTGTGGGTGAGGTTAATTCCTCGGCACCTTGGACGGGTGTATAACGTAACGTGCTCGCTCAAAATTCGAGCCGCGCACGACGGACAGAGGAGCTTTTTGTTCGAGATCGTCGCCTTTTTTTTGCGGATCGACTTTTCGAGGCGCGGATCGGGGTTTGTTGTTTATCGACGCACGATGGGTTGGTCAACGAGGAAAGAAGAATTTTATTTGAATCTGAGTATATTTCGCGCGACACGGCATTTCCGTGCGATTTTTTGTTTCCGGCCCCGACGGCGCGCAGCTTTCGGCCCTAAATAACGCGGGAAAAAAATCCGGGCGCGGAGAAAAAAGCTGGTCGCCGGGGGGATGATCCTCGGTCGATCGGCCGCGGCCGGCGCGCACACTGCACTTTTGCCCCGTTTATCGGGCTGCCGGCTGCCGGCGGCGGGCGGCTCGGGGAATTTCTAAAGATTACGCGGCCCTGATGTTTATGCATTTATGCTGAATTATTGTGGGCCGCGACTCGCGCGCGCGCCGGCTTTACCAATGTTTATGCTGATTTACGCTTTGTGCTATCTGCCGGCGACACATTGTCCCGGAATTATTATTCCGCGGCTCTTCTCTCTCTTTCTCGGCCGCGGCGCGGCTACTCTCCGCGAGTGTATTTCGGCGCGGAGGGCGGCTTTTCGCCGTGCGCCGCTCTGCACTTTCTCCGCGAGAGAGTGGCTTTTGTCTCGCGCGGCGGCGGCGGCGGCGGCGGCCTAATTCGATTTGCATATACGCGCGGGACCGAGTTTTTATATCCGGGCGAGGAGGAGGACGGTGGGATTCGATTTTTGGGCCGAAAGACTGACGCCGGGAATTGATTGCTCTGGAAGGAGGCTGCTGATGGATTTTTTACGGATGAGCGAATTCGGGATGGGGTCTTTAAATTTTTCTGTTTTAGATTTTTTTTCGTGATTATAGTAGGGTTTTTCGCCTGTCGTGATATTTAAAGTGATAAATAATAAGATAAATTTGATTTAATGAAATTGTGTAAAATTATAGAAAAATGTTTAAATTAAATATTTGAGCTATTTAATTAATTGTCAATTTGTAAATGAATAAAAATATGCAGAAAATTTATTTATTTATTCATTTATTCCAATATTAATGATTTATATAAAAAAAAACTGTATTTAGACTTAGGAGAAATCGTTCAAAAGTGTCCTAATAATCAATAAAAACTTTCACACGGTTGAATTCGTAAATTTGAAAGAAATCAATGAAACGAATTGAGAGATCACACCCATGGAAGGGTGTTTGTTGAAAAATTGAATGCGCCCAGAGCGCTCAAAGCTGATCGCCGAAGGGGTCACATATATCCGAAGGGTTGATAATAAAAGAAATAGTGGAGCGAAGTGATTTCCCTAACTTTTATCGGTATATATACCGTCAATACTCTATTCGTGTTGTTGATTTTTTTTTAGTACGCACATTTTTCGCATTTTAATTACTTAAACTGTCATAAACTGTTAAAAGCCAATTTAAAGGCCACTTTTTAAATCCAGAATGACCAGCGAAACCAAAAGATTCCCAAAGGACAATCACGCGACTGGCAATATTCCATCCAGGGATGCCTCCAAGAACGGACTACCATATCCTCCCCGGCAAAGAAAATGAAAAAAACCGAGACAAAAACTGTCGGGCAGCGAAAGTGTGAATGGCGCGCAGAGCCGAGCCTGGCATACAGAGAAGAAAGAGAGCGAGAGAGAGAGAGAGAGAGAGAGAGAGAGAGAGAGAGAGAGCCGGGCGGCAAATCCTTTTAAATCCACACAATTGCGACAATGGGGCTTTATTTGTTATCTCGAGGGCCACATTGTGACTCCGCCGTGGAACGAACGGACAGATTACGTCGCTGGGGGGAGAAGCGAGAGGCCTCGCGTATATAGCCAAGTGTGACGGGACGGCGGCAGCTCCAGCGGCAGCGGCAGCATCTCTTTTAACCCCCGGAACGACTTTATCATCCCGGCGACTTTTTATTTTACGAGCCGCTTTCTTCGCGGTCGCCGTAAAAATGGATTTGGCAGCCCGAGTTTTGTCTTCCCCGCCGCTCTCTCGCCTCCATTTTGTTTTCCCGACCGCCCGACCGTAAGACGATTATGTAAAGCGATCGTTTTCTTCGCGCGCCCGAGAGAGAGAGAGAGAGAGAGCTGTTATTATTAGCCAAGCGCGGGGGAGCGCTTGTTTTTCGCGGGGGACCACCGAGATAAATTTCACGACGACGATAAAATTTTTGAATATTATGTGTACATATATTTTGTCGACGAGCGCAAAGCTGGATTATTTGATCGTTTGATTTGGGCACGCCGAATTTTCTGCTTAATGACGCCGTATATCGCGTTTTATTATTTATTTAGTGGGCTTTTTTGGGGGGAGAATTAAATTATGCCGTGGATTTAAATCGGTTTTTATTTTTATCTTATTAAATTGTCAATGTATATATGGTTGCTTATCGATGCAATTCACCGCTGGTCAATGAAAATATTGATATAAGCGTGTTTATTGAATGGATATCAAAATTTCAGTCAGTCGTGAATCTATCAGTGGCTTTTATCAATCCAAATACGCGGCGATAAAAGCTCTGAATGAAGCGTCTTTTTATCGTTTGCTTCTTCCGAAAATAAAAATACCTTCAATATTTTTAACCCACAAGACACCAGATAAAAGCCTCCTCTCAAATCCTCAAAAATATTCCTCCAAATAAATAGTCCCCGCGGCCAATTAGACGAGCAGGTCAAAAAGCTCGCGCTGCCCGAATCCTTATCGCCCCCGAAGGCGTCGCACACCTCTCACAATCTCCCGATCGAGTCTTCGGCTTTTGTTTCTTTCCTCTTTTATTTTCCCTCGTTGTTTCGCGCGAGAAACCGAATGCACGTCTTTTCAATTTCCGGCCGGCGGCAACTAGACTTCCCGACTGGAGAGGCGTCGGGCGCGCGCGGATATCGCGGCGGCGGCGGCGGCGGCGGCGCGAAAAATCCGGACTCGCGCACCGGAGAATAAAAGAAGGATTCCGAGCTGCGCTGCCGATCCGGGCGTCAGTGTGTGCGTGTGACTTAAGGTGACACGAGAGCCCGTATAAGAATGGAGGGAGGGAGTTTCACGCGGGAGCGAAATAAAAATATTCTATTTCAGATTTATTTTACGCGATACTGACTTGTGTATGCTGGCCGAGATTCGAATAAATAAACTATAAGGAGTGGCTGAAAAATTAGATTTTTCGAAGGAGGATGTATATAGTTGTGCTGATTGCTGCTGGGATGGACAAAATTTATATGGATATTGGATAAGAAAAGTATAATGAAAAGTTTAATGAAAATATGAAAATTTATTTCTGCTCATGTTTGTGTGACTTTAGATGCTGTTGTATTTGTGTACTTTAATTAATTATTGCTTTTTCAGAAAGTTTGTTTCTCGCATCATGTATTTAATTTTTTTAAAAACTTATTTTATTTATTTACAGTACAGTTTTATATAGACATTTAAATAAAATAGCATAACAAATCGAGACTACATAGTACCTTAGATGTTTATCAGCAAAGGATAGGACATAGCTGGGATATGAACAGTTTTGGTATTTTACTCTAAAAGTGAATCTTTCTGCACGTTCTACAATCTACAACTTTTCTCTGCCTCGGATTAAAAAGTACATACTTTATTTGATAAGAAATTGAATGATACGCTTTTGGTCAATAAATACAAGTCTGACACGTGTTTACGTTTGCAATTATGAGTAATTGTACCTTCTCTGATAACGTTTTAGAAAAACTGATGAATTACAAGAAGTGCAACTCGCAAAACACGCCTCGTCTGTTCACGATAATAAAACTGAACAGGCGCAGGTACAAATTCACAGCAGCCCATTATATTCTAAATATAAATTCAAAGATTCTATAATTAAAAAGACAACCCGTTTCCCGTTTCGATGAAACAAGGTCCCCTCTTTGGATCGAAAGCCCAATAACCGAAATGAAAAGCAGCCCCCGCGCAGGTAGTAGGCGAAACGCGGCGGTGTCGAGCGGCCGCTCGAACAAGTAATGCGTATTTGTAAAGGCGATAATTCGAAGGCACCCTCGAACGAGCCTCGGCCGGGGAGAGCTTAGCCCGGCTAAATAAACTCATAACAGTGATTAAATATTCATAGTCGGCGATAAAGAAGAGCTCGGGGTATAAATACGGCGGGCGCGCGCCTCTCCCCCTCTCTCTCTCTCTCTCGCTTCTCCCCTTGTAGCGATATCTGCGCGGCTTAGGGGCGGGGAGGGAAATTATTCCAAGTGAAGGGTCACGATTGCAGCGGACAATTTTCTTGTAATTGTGCGAGATTTCACGACGCGGCCTTTGCAGGCATTATTGGAATTGATTTCTTTTTATTGGCGCAGTTTTGGGATGGGTTGATTGGGGTTTATCGCTATAAAATGTTTATGCGCTCTTTTTTAAATTTGGCACTTTAGAAGCTTTGATCCCGTTATGCATTGATTGAGGGAACAAGCCTGAATTAAAACCTAAGAAAATAATAATAATTGTTAATTACAAAAATTAACATGTAAAAAGAATATTTAAAACATTTTCTATTAACAGCGTATACTTTTATCTATATTTAAAGCTCAACTAGGCTAAAAAACCTGTTCCAGAACTCGAATTATTGAAACTTTTTTCGAAGACTAATTTTCAGAAGCAAAAGTCACTTGCCGCAGGATAATAATTTCTAATCCGTACACTTAATTTGGCTGCAAATTTTTTCATTCTATTCTTTCTTGATTGTATTCGAAGCAACTTAAGTAGAGCATTTTGAGTTAAAAGTGTGCACAATACTCTTAAAAAATGAAATGCAATAAATTATTAATTATTTTATGAATTTTGCTATTAAACTTGTAATAAAAATTTAGAAAACATGATTATTTTCAATTTCACACACTTAAGTGGATTAGAATTGACAACTAAAGTGTTTGAATATTTTAAAGCTCCACTGACTCACCGGTTGTAAATATTTTCTGCAGTAAGTGACTTTTGCTTCTGGAAATTAGTCTTCAAAGATGTTTCAATAATTGGAGTTCCAAAACAGCCTAGTTGGGTTTAAAATATAGGTAAAAGTATATACTCTAAATAAAACATTTTTTAAGTATTATGAATTTATTTTACATGTTAATTTTTGTAATTAACAATTATTACCTTTTTTTATAGGTTTTAACTCAGGCTTATTCCCTTAAAGTTTCGAGACATTATAATATTAAAGAAAAACATTACCGAAACCACCCAACTCTAATACTCGAGAACAAAGCCTCGGGCAAAAATCATGGAGACCCCTAAAACAAAGAATCAAAGAGCCAACTCGAAATGACGGGTCAATGAAAAGCGCGCTAAGCGCCGCTCGAACAAAAAAAAAAAAAAAAAGAGGAGAGATAAACGCGCGGCTCGTGAGAAAGAGATCGCTCATCACGAAAACGCCCATAGCTTAGGCAGCACAATGCTCAGTATTATGAGCCGATGGTACCCCGAGAGCTCGCGCCCCTTCGAGGGCCCCGCCACCCCGACGCAATAATTTCGCTCTCTCTCTCTCTCTCTCTCTCTCTCTCGAGCAGTCTTCGCTACACTAAAGTGCAATTAGTCCCGGGGAAAAAGTCGCTCTTTCAGGGCCGACCGCCGATCAATCGGCCCGATGATTGAACCACTTCTTCTTTCAGTCCAGAAGCGCGAGGATGTTTATTATCGCTAATTTCATTTTTTCGGACGGGGGGGTTTCGTTTGCGGGTTGTTTGTTTGAAGGTTGCTTCTGGCGACTTTTTTTTTATGCCAAAAGTGGCTTAATTTTTTACGAGGCGTTTCATTGAACTGAGTGCGAATTTGTTAATGGTTTTTTTTTGTTGAGCAGTGGATTGTTTCGCACAGTAACCCTGGTAGAATCGTTAAGGAGGCTGTAGATATTATTTTAAGTTAGTTTTTTTAAATTAAAAACGACATATTGCTATTATTTTACTTTAATGATATTTTATATAACTTTATCTTTTAAGACGATCTTGCAATAGTTTTTATTTTATTTTGACATAAATTTTAGCTAAAATTGATCCCGTTTAAAATCACGTTAACAAGCGAAACTTTTTAGTTTTTTTTTAACAGAGAAACTATATAAATTATGAATGTAAATACATCATGTATATTTGTAAAAATAGATGAAAAAATATTAATGAGAAACTAATAAAATTCATAAAATATATGTTTATTAGCTACATTTCAAGACATAAGTTTCTGCATTGTTAAAATTAAAATAGAAAATGCAAATAAAAAGAAAACCAAAGAAAAAAGTTATTAAAAATATATTATAATGTATTAAAATTGATACAAGTTAAACATTTTCTTCTCAAATGTTATTCATCCATCAAGTTTAACTTATAATATACAGCTTAACAATTTTTTACGTAAACGTATAATAAATTTTATAAGCGTAAGAGTATTTTCAATAAAAAAGAGGTGCATACCTTAATCTTTTGGCTTCGTCGATGAAGGGCCGCTTTTCTCCTTCGCTCAAGAGTTTCCATTCGATCCCGAGCCTCTTCGAAATTTCAGAATTGTGCATTTTCGGATTCTCCTGAGCCATTTTTCGCCGTTGACCGCGTGACCAGACCATAAAGGCGTTCATCGGCCGCTTGATGTGCTCGTTGTGAAGTGCTTTCGACGACATTTTTGCACTTGTTAATTTCTTTTTTAACGGTGAAGCGTAATTGTAATAGTTCGGTAATTGTCAATATTGAAATGGAGACGCAGTTCTTGTGTTCATTTTTTACATTCACTAAGCACTGATTAGTCTTACATTTTACACAGAACAATGTTACTCATAGTTTCACAAATTCGTTATATTGCAGCGTCCCAGATGTGTCTGAAAAAGTTAAAAATAATTATTGAAGGTACCATTTTTTGAAGCCTTTTTGTAAATTAAAGCTTCTTGATTTATATTAAAAAATTTCAATCGAAAAGATTTTTTTTGTCCCGATATTTTAATTTGAATTTTTTACGAAATTTGAAAGAAGGTTAAGTATAACATAAACTTCAAATCAATAGATCCAAAATCTAGTTCTTAAAAAAATTAAAAACCTAATAATGATATTAATAAAAGTTTCCCAAATTTTTCATCTAAAACTTGAAACCAGCGTACATTTTCTATCAAAAAATAAACACTATAAATGCGTTAAAAAGTCGAGCAAAATAATTACCTGCTCCTTCTCCCGCTTTCCTCACCAGTCTTCAACACACTCAGCCAGCGAGCCTCCCCGACACTCGGAGCCTCTCCCACGGGGAAAATCCCGAAAATCCTCGATCACCAACAGCAGCAGCAGCAGATCGACGGTACCGTAGCTCGCCTGTCGCCTCGGTGCTTCTGCCGCCGTTTCGGGGGCTCGCGCTCCACCCCATCTCCGCTCCGACGCGGGGGAGGACAGCTCCGCCGTCGGGTGGGAGTACCCGGCGGACCAATCGGCTCCCGCCTCGCTCCTCGGTCATTGGTCGGCGGCGACGGGCGCCATGGCGTAGGTGGCCGCGGCCGCGCAACAGGTGATAACGGAGAGGAGCGCGCAAGCCGTTATCTAACTGCGCGTGGATAATGTGCAACCCCGGCGAAGAGCGAGAGGGAGGGCGGCTGCCGATGACGAGCGAGGGTAATTGGCTGGTAGCGGCCTGAAGTCGAGCGATCGGCTTTGTCGCGAGGACCGATTCGGCTTTTATGTCGGGTTCGTGCGCTCCTTTACGGAGGCTGAAGATGCTCGAGCTTACGTTAAGGATAGAAAGAGAGATTTTTTTATTGTTTACGTAAGTAATTATGTAAAATAAATATAAAGACAAATTTAAAGTACTGTGCTTGTGTAAAAATCAATTAATAGAATAAGTTATTTAAAATTTTTGGTACTTGTTATTATTTATTTGAATTTTTAATTATTTCGTTACATACTGCATTTGTGCTGAACAGTTAGTAATATATACCAGAATCTAAATAAAAAATTAGGTGTTGCGTTAATCTTTTAATTTACTGCTTCTTTCCTTTCGCAAAAACATCAAAAAAAAAAAAAAAATTTCTGATTAGCACTTATCACATTCACCGCTAATTCCCTCAAATTCCTTTATTCGTGCCTCCTCGATACAGCGTCACACGCAATAATAAGCCTTTTCCAGCGGCTCGCAAAAAGAGACAGCGGCGGACAAAAGCGCAATCGGCAGAGGTCCTGTTGCTCTCGGCTCCCGGCTCTCTCTCTCTCTCTGCTTATCGAGATGTTGGGTCAGAGCGATAGGCTCTGGGAAAGGGACGCGAGCGAGCCCGATAAGGCGGAGGGCACAAAAGAAGTGGAAGAAGGCGAGGGCGGGGCTAAGATTTTTCAATAGGGAAAGAGAACGCCGGCTGCTACAAATCGTTATTTCTATAAGATAGCAGAAGTTCCGATGCTTCGGGACCCGGGCTGCTTCACGCGGCGACTTTTTTTATTTTCTTGCGAGTTTTTGGATGCGCGACCGATGAATTGCAGAAGCTTCGTTGGATATGATAGTTTATAAAGTGGTTTTAAAGGTATTACTATGTTGAATAGTATTGAGATGCAAATGATTAAATTTTAAGTGAGTTGTACATACAAGTTTATAATTTTATTATTTATTTATTTTATATTTATTTATTTTAGATCTTATATTGAGATTCTACCGAGCTGCTGCAGTTATAATAGTGATGAAATATATTGTTCAAATTCAAAGAAGCCAATTTATTAAAAATTGTGGTCTCTACGTTAGATATAGGCATGAAGTGTAATTTAAATAGAATAATGATATTGTAAATTTTAATAAATTAAGATAAAATAATATTTAATATATCAATTATAATAACGTTATACAATTTTTAAGTATTCTTACTTTTTATTGAAATTATCATAATTTTCGCATCTTTTTATTGATGTATCAGGACAGGTTCTCGGACTGGAAGCCTTAAAAATCGATTATTTTGTTAAAAAATTCTGCAGAACAATATAGGGCCTTTAAATAATTACTTCCTTAATTAATGATTAATTAAATTAAATAAGTTACGGGATTAGATTAAAAATTTTAAATTTACAGAAATGGGCATGAACAGAAATGTTGAATGAAAAAAATTTGCAAACCATTAGTATTTAAAAAGCCGAATTTATAATTGTTTAGATTGAATTGTGCATGTGTATAAAAAATAGTGCGAGCTTTGTAATTGTGTTTCTTATAAGGATTCAAATTTTGCTACAAATCGTCAAATACGGCCAAAAGCCTCGCCGAATAATTCTAGTACATTTTACAAGATACTATTGTAATTTTTTCAACAATGTCAATCTGTAAAAACATTATTAAGACTATAATTTTTAGTACAGAATTTTTGTCCGAGTATACTTACTTTACTTATAGACAAGTATTCTCAAGATTTTTGAAAACAGTTATAATTTTTAGGTCTGATACTGGTTCGGATGAGATATTTCGAATGTATTAATCTGAAATACATTAAATACAATACATTTTTAGGCCGGATGGCTGCGAGGGTAAGTAATTATTTGACGTAAGGACTATTAGCATTTAAAATAGCGAAATATAGAAATTTAAATGTTATTTTAATAAATTATTGACTTTTAATCCTACGGCACAATTGAAAAATTCAAAGTTGTGGAGCTGCAAAAAAGAACAGAGTTACCGGAGATGTCCTCTTCTTCGAATGCAAATTCGACAATTTTCACGTTTACGCTATTCACGAAGTATTTGACGGGAACCGTACCAATTTAGTTCACAGCATTTTAGAGAGGACTATGTTGGATTTGCACACATTTAGCTCGTCTACCCTAAGTTTATTAGTTACCAACCTGAAAAACAAGTACTCGAGGAGCAAAAATGGTCCATTCCAAAAGCGACATTAGAAGAGCGTCGGACGACTATCTTGTCTTTGAGATCTATAGATAAAGAATACTTATATAGACAAGGGAATGTTTTCTATAGGTTGCTTTGCAAGGATACTTCTTACTAGATTTCCACAATATATGCAGAGACTTTGGTAAATTCATTTCGATCTCCTCCAGCACTTACTCAATTTTTTCTTAATCCTTTTAAAATCATTCAATAAAATGCCGCAAACCAAAAACGCCGTACGCAATCCAGCCTCTTATCGACAGTACGGTATCCCAGGCATCCTTCGACACCAGCGGCGGCTCCCGCCGCCCCTCGTCGATCGCCTCGCGCGATAAGCCCGACGTCAATTAGCGGTGTCGCGCGAAAAATCTACGACAATGCAGCGCGCGCCCGTCGAGCGAAGAAGGAGGAAGAGCCGCGTGAAATGGGAGCTCGGAGCGTGTAATCGACGGGGCGGCCTGGTATATATAAAAAAAAAAAAGGCGAGGGGGGCCGTCGACGGCGAGCTCCGTTGCTCCGTTCTGCTTAGATAAGATGCCGGGGCGGGTGCCCTTATACTTTTCGCGTTGCGCAGTCGTTGTCGGGGCGCTCATCGTGTTTATTATTTTCGGATTTAGGGTGGACTGATTTTGGATCTGAGGATTTTGAGGAATACTGTTTGGTACGTAATTAGTATTCGGAGCACGTGCTCAAGGTTGAATATAATATTGACGAAGAGATGTTTGTTGTTTTTGTATTTGTACAGTATTTCAGTTCTTCGTTTCTCGCGAGATTCGATATACCTTTAATTAAACCTCTGTTGGAAGTTTTCACTATTTTTTTTTTTCATTTATTTATTTAGTGTCGCATCCCGCTTTTCGGGTATTAAGCGACTATATTACAATAATTACGTTTGTACTTATAATATGTTTATATTGTTATATTTACATAATATTTACATAATCCAGGCTTTTGTTATACTTGATTTCTTCTATGTACTTTGATAACTTTTTTGCATTACGTAAAATAATTAAAGATGTTCGTTAGGTTATTTTTTATTTTGTGTTTTTTACAGATTGCTCGGAAGACGAGGGCATTCTATTATTACTATTTGGCCAATTTTTGACAAGTTTTTCGTATACCAAATTTGGTCTACTGTTAGTGAAATTATTACAAAAAACTCGTGAAATTTCCAACAGAGAATAATGTTTCAATCAATTATATTAATAATTATTCGCTCATCAATTACATTCATAAAACCATAACCCAGCACAGTACAATCATCACCCCCTTATCGCTGAAAAACAAACGCGCGACTGCCTCCGCAACCGAGAGCCCCCCAGAATCCGTCGGAAAAGTCCGCCGATCTACCCAGATAGTCTTTGCGTAAGTGCGTGAAAACGAGAAAGGGGCAGCAGCGGCAGCGGCGGCAGTAGCAGCGGCGGCGGCACGCGACCGCTGATTATAGCATTCAGCCGCGCGGAGGGTGGAAGTGTGAATGCTCGCTCATCAATGAAACAAGCCCGTGCGGCGAAAAGGCCCGCCGCGCCCCTCCCCGTTCGTTCTTTCGATAACGCCCCCCGCCATTGTCGCCTTTCTCGCCGATGCTTTATCGCGATTGCGGCCGGATCGGTTTCGCGATCTTTATCCGGCCCGCGTGGACTTTTGTCGAGCGAGGAGAGGCTGGAGGGGGCGCGCGCGCGTGCAACAATTAGCAGGGGGCGATTGAATTTTATTGGATCGGTTTTGGGTGATGTCGGTTTTTTTTGTTTCGATGATGCGGGTTTTTGACGAATGCGATTAATTCGTCGGTTTATGGGAAGCTTTTTGCGTGTTGAATTTAGGTAGGGGATCTGCTCGGCTCTCGTCTACTCTGACGACTATCAGTGTTGATTGTAATCTTGTTGATTGTTGATGGCAATCTTTCCTTAGAAGTTAATCCGAATTACAACTATTAATTAGAATAAATTTTTTATTTATCAAAATTAATAAATTTGCCGGTTCAACCAAACTACGATTATTCAAATTTGAAATAAAAAAAATTGACTGACAGTGTAAATATTCGCCTTTCTAAACGAGAATTAATCAAGCTTTATACTAAAACAAAAATAAAAACAATAGCAACAATGAGAAATGATCGATACTTCCGCCTCCGTCGGCAGACGAAGCGGCTCGTCAAAAATCCGACCGACGCAGCTCCATTGTAAAATATTAACCGGCTCATAAGCAGCTAATTCGATGAAAAACGAGATAAATCGCCGTACGGACATTTAGCGTTTTCGCCATTCAGAACCGTCGGCTTTCAGCATCGCAGCCCCGCGCTCGCTGTGTGCAGAGAGAGAGAGAGAGAGAGAGAGAGAGAGAGAGAATGAAACAATGCCCCGGTGTGGGACAGCAACGTGGCGTCATCGCTGTCATTACCGTCGCGCGCCGCGTGCACCCTGGAAAAGCGTGCTGATTACGCTCCATTGTCGCCGGGGGGTTGTTTCAGTTAATCGCGACGCCCGGCGTTTTGTTTTCCTTTTAGTTGCCTCCGCTGCTGCATCAAGCTCATTCGGCGCGCTCGGCCCTAATGCGTTTTTGCCGCGTCGCAGCTGCCGCTGCCGCTGAGAGATTTCGCTCTCGGGTACGAAGGGCTGCCGTTTCTTGACTCTTTTTGCTTTCGATTGACGCACCAAACACAGCTCGACCTCGCAGTGAAAGGTGAAGCGAGAGTCTACGTATAAAATAGCATAAACACTCCTTACTCCATCCAGTCCGAGAAGGAACGTCCCCGATTTGCCTAATGCCCTGCGAGCCGGTGCATGCGTTAGATCCTCGCGAATCTGCTCAAGAATTCATATATGAACCGGCTCGCAGCCGGCAGCGGCTCCCGACGGTCCGGCGCGGGGAATCGCAGCGGGAAACGCGAGAAGAAGCCGAAGAAAGAGAGTCGCGTCGCTCTATAGATATCTCTCGTCGGGGGGCGGCGGCGGCGGCGGCCGCGCTTGTATTCGAGTCACACTCGGCGCGGCCAGCGCTTGACGTATTCATCGTGTGTAAGCCCCGGGACTCGATAAAATACTAAAATCCGGGCGCGCGCGATCTCGCGCCTATTTTGCCACCCCCCGGCTTCGGAATAAGTTATTGTGGCGCGGGCCCGGGGGGCGCAGGCAGGCAGGCAGGCAGCTCTCTCTCTATTTTGATATGGCCGCGCGCCGCCCGGAATGCGCAATATCGGACTCTCAAACAAAGTGACAATTCGATTTGCAAGCGCCGCCGCCGCCGCCGCCGCCGCTGCGAAGAAGGAGGCAGGCGATCTGTATGGATTGACGAGGCGACCGGAACAATACGTCTCGTTTACGCCGCGGATTGCGCAAAGCGACTGAGAGATAGAGAGAGAGAGAGAGAGGGAGTCTCCGCGGCGATCTTTTTTGAAAGCTTGTTAAGCTGGGCCGGGAGATTCTTGGGGAGAAGTTCAAGTGGATTGAATCGTCGATCATTTTTATACTTTTTGTTAAACAAAAATGATCGAGATCTTGTATTGAAATTACCCGAAATCATGTCCGGTGCATTTGTTTACCTCTCCACAGCTCCGAAATTCTTTCACCGCTCGAAAAGCAACACTCTCCCACTACAACCAAAATCTCTTCCTCCTCCCATTCTACTCCTCTAACGCAATTCCCCTTTGCGCTTCTTCACAATTCCCGCTCGCGCCTCAGCCCTTTCACGCCTCCGCGGCCGGCATTCCCTCCCCCGGCTTTCTCCCCTCATCGATCGCCGATTCGACGTGTCGGCGTATATCCGGAGCAGCGCGCGCGCACACACGAAAAAAAAAAAAAAAACTCGCGCGCTGTAAAAAGCACTTTCATTCACGCGGCGAGCGCTGCTTAAGAACCTCGACTGCCGCATTGTGCCGCGTTCTCGACAGCGTTTAGCTTTCGTTATTGTCCGCCTTTGTGCGGCTAGACTTTTGTGGCCGTCGAAAAAAGGATGCTGGGTTCGAGCTTTTTTTTTTTTTTTTTAAACTGGCTAATGATCGGGAGCAGATTCTTTTGCTTTCTTATTCACTGGGTCGTGTAAAAGATGATTTTTTGGTGAACGAGATTTTCCACGATTAAAACTGCAACGTCATGTATGGATTTCTACTGGTTGCTGGTTTAATGACAAGTTTAGGATTTATTTGTTTGATTAATGGTGCTGCCCGTGGAATATTAATTAATTATTATTGACGTTGAGCCTTCTAAATCGTTCAGATTCAAAATGATATTTTATCAAAGCGGCAATGTAATGCATGCTTTATATTTATAAAAACTTTTGAGTTTTTTTTTTTATATTATTGAGAGTAAAAATTGAAAGTATTTAAGTTTATGTAATTAATAAAACGTTTACAACAAAATTTTTGCTGTTATACCACAAGTATCCTTTTTTGTACAAAGCACAAACACAAATGAAATTGACCTTATACGGATAAAAAATCATCACATCGCATAATCAATCCAACGGGGAACACAATCGCCTTCGTAAAAGCCCCGCCGCGTTAAAGAGTGAATTTTCGTCGGTGCACAGCGCTCGAAATTACGCTCTTTCTCTATCGGCGCGCAGATATCTCGAGGGCAATAGCGGACAATGGAGGACTGTCACTATTATGAGGGACATTGTCGCGAGTCGATATGAGAAGCTCCTGGCCCCGGGTATACAAACGGCAATATCGGGCTCGGACCTTTCACCGGACCACCTTCTGCGTGTGTCTATATATATATATACACGCACGCCTCCTTTATTTCTGGCTTCCTGCGCCAATCGCGCTTGCCTTTTTTCTGCGGCCGAGGAGACGAGGGAAATTAGGAGTTAATACTGAGCGATTTTGTTGCTTGAATGTGAAACGTTTGTCTTGCCTGTGAATTGAAAGTGTGAAAAAAGTGTGTAATTGTGTAAAAACAAGATATAACTTTTTATGATTTTGTAAGAATCATTTTTATGCGAAAATGTTTGTGAAAAAAGCCAGGTTACTACATACAATTGCAGCTTAGAATCCGCGCATCCTTAAAAACTTATAATACGAACGCTTGCAGCGAACAAACATTTCCCGTGGCGTATAACGATAAAGTGCGCAAGCGCGACGGCGTATATAATAACAGCGGAGAGAAAGTTAAGGCGCGCAAAGGGTGAAATTACGGAATGACAATTATCATCGACTTCGCTCGCAAGTTTCTTCCTGCGCCCGAAAGTTTAAATTAGCATCTTCTGGGTTACAGAGGCGGAAACTGCGGAGGACGAAAGCATGAGTAGCGCGCCGTAATTCAGGCGCAACTGATTTAGATATCAAGTTTATATTAGCGCGTATTACAAAACAAAACCATTAGCGGGGTTACTGTGTGGAAAAGGAAATTGAGTAAAATGGAGGTACACGCCTTATACTTTGGAGTGAAAATATTTTTTCAACACTTGGCTTTGGTAAGTGTTGCGTATTTATATCGATTGTTGTTGTCATTAATTTGCTTCCTCCTAAAGGAAGCTTTGTGATAGTAATTTTTGGAGTTGTTCTAAAAACATGTTGTAATTGTATGTTTGGATCTCAACTTCTACTGAACGGATTTTCATCGTTTTCGTTTTATCATCAATTTTCGATTTTTGAAAAATTTAATTTGAATTTTTTTTTAATGATAATAGGATTGAGATATTTCAATCGAACACAAAGCATTTTAAAGAGCATAAAAATAACTATAATTTCAGAGAAAAAAATTACTCTAGCTCTTACGGTTCTTTTGTTTTTAATATGAACGTATTTTTTATGTAAACCAATTTAATTCATGTATAAATATTAAACTAAGATTAATCAAAATCCCATTCCAAATGAAGCTATTAAATATCAATAATCCGAAAGAAGAAGCGACCAGAAAAGCCTAGGAAGCTGCGAATTTCTGCCTTGACGAGACTTTTACAGCTCGTTGGACGTGACTGATCTCTCTTTGCTCTTACGTGAAAAGAGGGAACGACGCATCAAGTGGTGTGCGACCAAGTGGCTTTGCTTGGTGTGAAAACAAGCGGGGGCGTCAAGGGTGGATTTTCATTGCGCGGGGACGCGAAAGAAACAATAAGAAAGCGATATTCAAACAGAGGCAAGTATATTGCCAGACAAAGATGGAAACCGAACGAAGAGGCGCTCGTGGAAAACGAGGAAAAACGAGGAAAAATACGACCGGGGATAAAAAGCCTTCTGGAAATGAATCGGAAGTAAATAAGTATACAGCGGGAGTGAAAAGTGGCAATGGAAACTTTTAGTCAATTTCAATTGATTTCTGTATAAATATACATCATTTGCTTCTCGATTTTTTGACAATAAAATAAATAGATTTAAAGAATAATTTCGAAAAATTTTAAAACACTCAAAATTTTTTGTTATAAGGATAAATGTCAAAATCGCTCGATTTTCGCCCTAATTCAATTTACTGAAATTTTTTTGCATCTCTCGGTTACCAAGTCGTCCAGAAAAGCAATTGCCGGCGAGCATATAGAGCTTTCGCAATTGCTTTCGAAAGCGTCTATCAAATCATTTTTCACTTAGGGTAACATGCATCTCCGACTCTCGAGTGAATGCATTATTTGCCCCACGTACACAGTTGCAGTTCGTTAAGAGCGCAGTCTGAGAATTGACTCTCGTCGGTAGAGGCGTCGCGCCTCCTGCTTGCACTCCGCGCCGTATACACAATAGTATAATAGATCATTTTATGCACATTAAAGCCCCGGGGCTCATCTCTCGCCAGGCGGGTCAGTGCGAACGTTGACTGGGGCTCGACCGGACTGGAACTCGTCGCTCTCCGGCCTTTCGTCAAAATGAAAGTTTACCTCGTCGTTCTTGCCGTCCTTTTCCTCGAGGCTCATGCGGCGGTAATACCAATTTTTTGTTTGTTTTATTGTTTAACTGAGCTGCGCGAGTGACCGCTGTAGTAATTTTGGTGATATTTTTCGTAGGAGAACATGACGGACGACATGAGGAAGATACTGGAGGAGACCAAGAGGATAGAGGAGTACAGAAGGCCCTGCCTTCAGGAAGTCGGCCTGTATTCGAGTAATTTCATTTTTTTGGATATACTTACATTCGCGTTTTCGAGGATCGTTATTTAAAATCGTTGCTTTTAGATAATAGCAAAGGTACCACTAGTCAGCCGGTTAATAGTCCGACTATAGAACAGATTTACTGTCTGTGGGCGTGTTTGTATAGGAAAAATGGCTCCGTAAGTACTTAATTTAAAGTATTCTTGGGAATGGAATATTTGCTATCGTTTAACTATTCTATTTAGATAAGACCAGATGGATCAGTCGACGAAGCGGCGGTACGATCGAAGAACAGTCCGTCAATTTATGGTCCGTTGAACCACATCATAAGTAAGTGCGAGCTTCAAGCGGCAGGAAATACTTGCAAGCTAGCCGGTTGTCTGGCCAAAAATCATCTCAACTTATTGGAATAATGCGTGCTCTTACTTTTTCAAATACAGTTTGTACTTGTGTAACGTTAAAATAAAAATTTTCTCCAACAGAGTGTAAAATATACGATCCCTAGTACACGCCTCCTTTTAGCTTAATAATTATTTTGTAATGTATCGCTTTTTACAACAATGAGTGTAATACTATAAATGCAATTCATACACTGACCAGGAGAGTATCACTTGTTTGGGTCAAGGATTTTGTTCAAACTTTAAGATATGTTTTCTAATATTAAAATATGAAGGAAGTTTTTTGATGAAATTTTTTTTAATCGATAGGATTTGATCTCACCTTTTGAATGCCAATAATTAAAACACTGTTCCGTTAATAGTTGAGAAGTTATATGTGATTTAAACAAAATCGATTTTTCTTAGCTTTTCGCTAGAAGAGCTCATAACTTTTAAAAAATCAAGCGTTAGGCCAAACGCGCGCGGCTTCTTTCATATTTTAACATTAGAAAATATATTCCAAAGTTCGAACAAAACCCGTGACTCAAACAAGTGATACTCTCCTGGTGAGAGAAGAAATATAGTAAAAATTACCATACTAAACTTTTCTCTCGGTGTATATAATAGTATAAAGTGGATATTTTCCCAATTTGATTAAGTATTTTAAATTTATCCAAAAATCTAAGAAGATTATATGTAAGCATATTATACGATTATATTTTAATTACTGTTGCTTGGAAATAAAATTACACACATTGAATAACGAATCGTCTGATTAATTAATATAAAACAGTCTACTTTGTATATCTACATCGATTGCACAATTAAGGAATCCTATTAAGTCACAAACGTAGAGTCTCCAAGCCAGTTTGCTCCCAGCCCATCGGATACACTAAACCCGTAATTCAAATTGACTCGCTTCTTTTCTTCCTCGGCCGCGGAGCCCAAACTTGACATGCATTGCTCGCCGTTGAAAGGGGTCATATGTATGCCTCCGCGGGGCGAGAGAGGAAAGGGGGATCAAACGGAAAGGACTGATCCGATCGATTGTGAAGCGCACAAAAAAGAGCATTGATGAGTACGGCCAGACGTGTCAACGATTTCGCCGCCCGCGCCTACGCCCCTCTCTCTCTCTCTGCACGCCCTGAATATATATGTTTGGGAAGAAAAAAGAGAATTCGGCAAAGTTATTATTTGCCATTGTGGGCCGAGGCGCGTGAGCGCGTTTCGTGAGAGGCTCGAAGGATGCGCTATTTTCGAAGAGGATTTGATAAACGACGCGGGGTGAGATGTGCCGATTGGATTTGCGTAATACTCTGGTTTATCTGCACGAGGGTGCTCGTGTTTGTTTATAAATGTTTACTGCTGCAAATTCATTATAAACATCGAGGATATGTGCAAAAACACTTTTTATAATTTTCAAACGAAAAGCGCGACGTTGCTTCGATTAATGTTTGATGCTCTAATTAGCTAGGACAGTCAAAGTCCATTCCATAAATTTAAAAAATTGAATGAAAAACTAATCTAACAGAAGGCCCGCGTCAAGGCTCAAAATGAATAATAATCTCAGAGGCGAGAGAATAAATCAAAAACAGCAAATTTACTTGAACAAGAGGCCGGAAGACGTTTATCCGCGAGGGAGAGCAGATAGCAAGGAAGAGCCGCCGAGGAGAGAAAAGAATCCCGAGCTCTCGGCGCTGCGGCCCGCAGGGAGTAATGACGTTTACACGTTGCGCGCCGCGCTGCCGGAAATGAAGCGAATATCGTCAGATGGGAGCTGCGTGGCACGCGGCATTAGGGCATTATATCTGCCGCGGCAAAACGCTCCGGATTATCAGCCGCTTGTTTAGCGCTTTCACGCGGCGCAATTGTTTATTTAACTCGTTCGGGCCCGCGGAACAATGCGTCATTGTCGGGATGCGCGCCAATTGGCGCCTCGATTGATATAGAAATATGGCGAAATCAGGTTCATTGAAAGGGGGATGGAATGCGCGCGGCGCTTATTTTACGGTTCGTTATCGCGAGTGGTCGCGATAATATTTCGGACGGCAAGCGGTCGCTTTTTAATCAAAGCCGAGGTCGAGGTTTTTCATATTCTTTTTGAATCTATTCACCGTAGCTTCGAAGAAATTTCAAAATGCGTATTCGCGAGGCCTCGTTTGCCTCTCGAAAACTGTCGCCGCTCAGCCGTCGCCCCGCCGCGGCATTCGAAAAACAATAACAACAACCAGCCGCGCGACCTCCTCGGCCCCGATAGAGGCGACGCGCGTTTCACCCCCGCGGGCTAAGTCCGCGTGGCGAAAAAGGATTCGGATATATTGGAGGGCAGCGTGGCGGCTTAAGCCACTCTCTCGATGGGCAGCCTCGCGTGCGGACTCGGAAAAGGTGCCTTTGTGCGCCTTTGTGGCTAATGCGATCCAATTCAGGGGCTCTTGCGGACGTCCGCGCGCGGCTTTCTTCCCCGGCGCGTCTATCGGAATCCTTAAATCCTGTTTCGTGCCGCCATTATTGTCCGCGCGCCGCGCGGACTTTCAAAGGGCCCTCTCGCGCCTTTTCCGAGCCTCGAGCTTTTTTCCGTGCCGTCCTTTTTGTTTAACGCTTCTCGGGGAGGGAGAGGGGGGCAGAGGGCGAGAGGGAGTTTTGAATGGTTATTGATTAGCGGGAGTTTGCGCTTTAATTTATCCGTCGAAGGTGAGTGTACGTAAGCGACGAGCGGGAAGTTGTCGACCGCGGATAGGGAGAGCCGCGCCGGCGATTCCGGGGGCGAAGAAAACTACTGTAGCGGCGAAAATTTCTACTTTATCGATGTTCGAAACGGCATATTATCTTGCGCGACTCTGCTTAGTTTTGCAATTTCTGAATTCCACGATAAACAATAAACTGTGTAGTTTCTCGATGAAATGCCGTTTACGGTTAATAGAAAACATGAGGTGTATAAACTAACAACATTGCATAAATTTTGTACAAATTTTTATTGATGATAAGTAAACCGTGCGACTATATCGTGCATGATAAAAATCTGAACATTTCAAACGATGGCTACATCATGCAATAATGATCCGCGAGCACTGCTGTGAAGTTGCTTCGGCGACGTTTTAAACAATACATATTGTTATTTTGAAAATAAATTAAGCTTTTAATTAATCAGTAGAATTTATTCCTCGTCGACGGTCGACGGATCATCGGACGTCGTTGCGTCTGCCTCGAGCAACTTAGTCGTCTGCGTCTCTTCCGCCAAATTTCGACGACTGATCGTCGAGGAAAATGCCAGCTCGCACATGCAGATTCCGTTTTTGCAGGTGACATGTAGCCGACGATCGTCGTCGGCCAACTCCTGGCCGAGAGTCTCGCATTTGGATTTGAAATCGTCGCTGCAGTCCGCGACGTCCGAACAGTATTCTGCAAATAATTGACGTGTTGTGTATTGTTTTGAGGGATATTGAAAGATAAAAATGAGTGGAAATTCTTGGTAGAGGCTATTATCCCGTTGGGAGGGAAGTAACGCTGCAAAATTCATTGGGATAAAAATAGCGATGTTAGTTTTAGAAATTATATGTGTTAATATGTCAACGGAGATATTGATTTCTATGATAATGTAAGCTGATATCAATGCTATATTTCTACGCGTTATCTTATTTACTTAATTAACCTTGATTCGTTTTGATTTTATTTTTATTTATGTACATACATATCTAATACCGAAAATTTCTCAAGCTGTAGTTTGAAGGATGAAAAGATTTTAGAAATTCTTGAAGACTTAAATAAAATTCTTAACAGCAATTGTTTTTTTAATTATTTCAAAAGTAAAAATTAATCAATGCTACAACTTATTTAACGTTATATAAAATATATAGATTTTAAATAAATGATCTCTGCTTATTTACTGTTAATTTATGAACAAAAAAACACTTTTAACATTGTCAATTATAAAGCACAACTACGTGTCGGGAAGGAAATTAAACATTTAATAACGTTTAAACATCGTCTGTTACACTACACTATTGCCGCAATGTCAAACTTACCGAGATCCGCCAAAACTACACCTGCAGTCATCACTAAAAGCAAAAAACAGAGCGACACCTTCATTTTCACTGGATTCACTTTTTTCTTCGTAAACTACTGGGCGAGAAGCTCTTGAAATCGTGCTGCTTCTCCTTACGGTCCGCTTCGAACTGCGGCTATTTGTCATGTTTTCCGTCCGTATCCGAGTTTTATACGGGGAGCGGGCAACGAACCAACTTTTTGCTCTTTTCCACGGTGATAACGAGCTACAATCTCTGTCTCTTGGCTGTGACTCCTCCAGACGTGCATTCATTTATTCACACCGAGTATAAATGAATTAAAATCGCTCGCCTTTTCGGGCACGTCAATACATTTGAGTCGCCTCGGAAGATATCACTAAAAATAGAAATTCATGCATTTGGCGATTTATCGGCCAGTTTAATGATACACGCGATGGTAAATACAGTAGAGCTAAGATAGGTTTTTAATTAGCGGACTTGGGCTTGATAATGGCGAGTAATGCGCACATGCAATTGCATTCTATCTTGTTATTTTACCTACATAACTGCACCCTTCTTTAATTTTTCTAAGAATTAGTTATCAAGTATGAAGAATATGTCAAGATCATAATTCGTTTACAATTTATAAATAACTAATTTGAATAATTAATTTTGTCGAGTATAAAGTATCATTTGTTTACAACTTTATATTTTGTACCGAAACAAATTTCGTATATAAGAAATCATTTTTTAAAAATAAATTGAGGAATTTAATATGTAAGCAGTATACTGAGGGAAGAATAAAATCAATTTTCGTACATCTTTAGATACAAATCAATTAACGAGAAGAGCATCGGTTTGTTTACTTTGAGGTAAAAGCCGACAATTAAGCTGCTCGAGGGCGCCTGTTCGAATCCGCCCGACAGTCCCAAATTTTCGGAGATATTTACAAAAAAAAAAAAAAAAAAAAATCTACTGACTATAGTTAATTCTGTTACTAATATCTGAAAGGGAGATGTGATATTAAATAACTAAAAAAAATAAATTAACGAGAAACGTTTCACTTAAAAAAAAAAAATTGAATCAAAACAGAAATCTACCTTATCGACATAATAAATTGAATGTTTTTAAACTTAATATTACCTGCAATTACAAGATAATACATTTTTAATTTCTTTTTAGATTAATAAAATACTAAAATTTATTATTATCGATTAATGAAGTCGTGAACACTGTAACACCGACACAGCTGACATCACCCAGCTGGAAGTGTAGCATTCTACCGTTAGGGTGAAGCACATTGATATTTTTCCTCCCCACAACTTTATCATGACTTTGAAGACTAATTCTTCTGCCAATAAAAGCACACTTATACTTAATCCCATAACTTTTTATACATTTTAATTATTTAAAAGAATTTCTTATCAACAAAAATTGCGAGAAATGTTTAGTTTTTGCATTCATTAGAATTTATTGAAGATTAATTATGTTTGTATATTTCTTTATAAAAAGCGACTTGATAATTTTACAAATTATGCAAATTTTTGAACTTAAAACTAACTCATTTTTAAAGAAATATAATTATGCGCAAATTAATCACTTCTAACGCAAACTACACTTAAATATCCAACCGCTTTCCAATAAATCCCTGAAACAATCCTCCCAGCGACCAAAAAATCTACATTAAAAAAGAAGACTCCCACTCGGCCGTCGATGCGTCGTGTGCTTATACACAAAACTTTCTTCCCCCCCGAGCTTTTCTCTCGTCTCGACAATGGCTTTCTCATGTTTATCCTTTCCAGTTCGTCGGAACCACTAAATCTCGAGGTCCGCCCGACGTCGCAGCGGAATGCTAATCGGGGCCGTATTTATCTCACGAGTCCGCCTCGGCCGACGCGGTTCGCGCTGCGCGTCAAGCAAAACTTCCCGATCGACTCAGGAAGCTAAGACACAGCGGCGCGCAGTCGAAGATTCGCCGAGATTTATGGCCGCCGAATTCCGCGCCGGGATGTAAAGAACCGGGGGTTGGAAGGGGGTGGAAGGGGGTGGCTGCTATTGTTCTCGGGTCCGGAGATGACGCTGTTTTAGTTTTTGTTGTTAGTGTAAGAAAACATTGCTTTTACTGGTAGGAATTACGTCTGGCGGAATTGACTACGGAAGTTTTTGTTGAGCAAGCAAAAGTGGATAGTTTTCGTACCTTCGTTTAGCCCAACGTTCCTTGTATGATTTTCGTCATTTTTAAGTTACATAAAGTATAAATGAAGATATATAGAATTTTACGGCTAAAAATTGTCAACGTTATGATAGTGTCAAAAAAGTTCTAAAAACAATTTCATTAAGATAAAGCTTTAAGGACTTTATCGAATAGTGCGACACGAAACTGGTCCATTCGCAACTCCAAAACTGTCACCATAGACATTTCGTCTTCCGCGCCATTCTTGCTCCCAAAGAAACAGATTCCGCAAAAAAAAACATCCCCAGTGTCGAAGCTCGCTCGTTCATTAAATCGCCGCCGACGCAACACGTAGAATATCGTCGCAGGCAGAGAGCCGCGTTTGTCGAAAAATTAAACGTTTCCATACCCCGCCCGCCGGCGATTGAGTGAAAAATCGGGGGATAAAAAGGCCGCGCGCCGCGGCAAATAAACGGCAATAACCGATATTTAATTATAAGGGCTCCGCGGGCGCTCCGTCTCTCGCTCGCTTTGCCGATTGTCTGGCCGAGGGGGGGAGTTTAATTTTTGGATCGGCGCGGTCGTTCGCCGAGGAATCATCGCGCGCCCATTGTGCCGTTTAATTTAGCTGCGCGCGCGCGACGCGGACTCTCTCGTGCAGCCGGGGCTTTTTTCCCGGCGTTTCTTGCCCCGCGCGCGAGTTTAATTAATTTAACGAGCCAATTAAGTGCATCGAGAGGGAAAAAACGCGAGCGCCCGCCGGCCGGGCGCGCTCGCGAAATTATTATTATCGCGTGTCGGTGAACTTTTAATTGCGAGATTGCGGATTCGCCGATCGGCGCGTGCGCGGGTGTGCGCACGAGCCGTTATGCACCGCGAGGCGTCGCGGCGTTAAAAAATTTAGCGACTGTTCGGTAGATTAACGGACTGTTGTTCCTTCTTTGACGTTCAATTTTACGGAAGGACGTGTTTTTTGCCTGGGCTTTGGCTTCATTATGAGCGGCTGATTGTCCTGGTTTTATATAGCTGTGCTATTTCGAGCTGTTCGAGGAGTGTAATTTAGTGTTTTGAAAGCGAGATATTCATTATTTTAAATTCCTGACTACGAGCGTGTATATGAAAGCTGATTAATGGTGGATCCGTTGCTACCTGTCCAGTTGTATATTTTTGTAAAAACTAGAGTCAAACTTTGAATGCGGCCTCGACGCAAAAAACTCATTCACGGGAACCCCCCCTTTAAATCTCCCGTCTTCTCTCAGGCGCGTTGTAAATTCAAAATCACACTGCGCCCAAAGTTCATGGAAAGGACTCATTTATAAGATTCGAAAGTGACCCGCATTCTACCCGCTTCTCTGATCTATCGCCGAGAATAATCGAAAAAGATCGTCGTCGGGACGCGCTCGTACAAGCGAGAGAGCGACTCGCCGCCGGTCAATTTGCCCTCCGGGCGACAAATAGGCCGGACGCACACAATGGCCCGGAGGGGGCATAAATCTATTTTTCCGGGGACGCGCGGGGATCCCTTTTTCGCCCGGCGCAAAAGGTCGCTAATGGTGCGCGGCTTTTTTTCTCGCTCTCTTGTTCGCTCGCTGCATCGCAGGCATGTATATACGTAATGCACAAAAGTGCGTGACGATATTTACGCTGATTCGGCCGCTTTGTTTAGGCGCGGCTTGATCGATAGCTTCTTTTGGCGACGAGCTTTCGGATTCGCCGTGGATTGTTAAGGTGAGTAGGCTCCGGATGATTTGTGCGAGAGGAGATTCGGGCGTGTCGAGGTGAGATACATATAAAAGAGGAGCGCAATGTTTAGATTGATCGTAATAGTTCAGGATTGTGGAAAAAAAAGTTTGATGGCATTATAAACGTTCGAGAATAAAAATTTAATTCGCGCGGATGAAAAATTTTGAGCCTATCTGTACACGTTGAACTCCGCGTGCACAAAAAGTAATTACATACGCAGAAGAATAAAGAAAAAAAAAAAGGATATATTTGTACCCGACAAAAGAAAGCGATCATTGAAAAGGCGAAACGCCATCGATTTCGGCTCATCTTTCTCCGGGCGGGTACGTAATCACACCCCAGCGGCTATTCGTCTCCCTCCGCGTGCCCCTTTTACACTCTCATTACCTTCCTCCATTCTCTCTCTCTCTCCTCTCCTTTCTCCCAAGATCCCTTTCTCCCTCTCTCCGGCGTTCCTTCGACGCGTCCGCGCACTTCTTGCGCCGGCATGTGGCTAGGAGAGCAACGACGCCTAAGCCGTGAAGCGACCGCAGAGGCGGAAGGGGATCTCGGCCCCCTTTTCTTTTTCACAGCTCGTTACGCCAAGTTGGTCACGCGGAGTCCGGTCGGCGCGCCGCTCTGCAGCGCCTCGACCAGCAAAGGTGCGATATGCTTCGGCTCGGCCGGGAAATGCGAGGGAATTGGCCGAGTCCGAGAAACTTCTGTTCCTTCGTTAATTATTTATTTCGTGGGGTAAATATACGCTTTACCTGTCGTTTAAAAATGTAGGCTTTAAAAAAATACGCATCAGCAGCACTCTATCCGCGATAAACAAACTTAGCTGCTTTCCGCTCGCTTCGGTTCGCCTGTGATTTTTCGCGTATTTTGACGAAAGCCTCGGCGAAAGCGGCGAATCGAGCAATCGATATACAGAGTATAAGAGAGCCTCCCACAGAAGCTCATTAAAAAAGAAAGAGGACGCGCGTCCGGGGCTGAAAAAGTATAGAGGGCGCGAAGGCCAAGAGAATGCAGAGCGCGGCAGTACGCGTATAATAAGCCCGCGGTATGACTTCATATTACGGATATCGTTGTTTGTTCAGCCGCCGGCAGGAGGCCCCGACAAAAGGCGCCGGGGAGAGCGGCTTCGGCGCGTTTATGCGCCGAGCGCCGCCGCCGTCGCGGATCGAGCAATAATATTTTCGTTTCTCTCTCTCTCTCGTTCTCTCTCTCTCTATCTCTCTTTCGCAAAACGAGCATCCCGACGCCGAAGGTGTCGATGCCGAAGGGGGTGGGGCTGCGGGGGTTTTCGCTCGAACGATTAATTGTTCGCCAGATTGGGTTTGATTAGCGTTTCTTTCAAAGCGTTCGGTTGTGTTGGTCGGGTAAAAAAGTAAAGTTTTAAGACACCGTCTTCCCAGCTTCCTCCTCTTACGACTTATCGTCCCTCCCGATCGCCTAGGCCGTACACTCCTGTCGATTTTTTCCTCCTCCTCTGCAGGTACATACACCCTCTTTTGCTTCTTCCCGAGAGTCGACAATGGCAGCAAGATGGCGGCGCATCGGCACGGTGGCGATCAAACCGAGGGGCCATTGTCGCCGCGAGCAGCGGGACAAAATGAAGCCGGTTGTTAGCCGGGCCGGCATTATAATGAACGTCCATTCAGCGCGACGACACCAAATGAGCTGCGCGTCTTCTCCTTCGGCGCTTTGTCCGGGATGTATAGTTTTTCAGGGTTTCGTTGCGCCCTTTTCGGAGCGAGGCTCCCGGCGGATTTTCTGATTCCTCGACGTTTGGCGGTCGCTGCTAGTTTTTGGTGAGCTCGTTGGTGGAGCTTTTTTTATTTTTTGATTATTTGGAATTAGTTTAAGATAGTGGGAATTTAAGAATAAAATGACTTATTCACTGGTTAAATTAGTAGGAAGTTGTAGATATTTAGGAGGTTTTCAGAATTGGAAATTTTGCGTGGTTGACAATTTTTATATTTATCCCTTGTCATACAGTTTTTTTAACTCAACTATTAACGCTTTCGTAACTATTATGTCTGTGCTCGTCGACAATAAACCTCCATAAAAATGTCTCATCTTCATTTAGATTGAATTTTAATTGGAACGTAGCGAAGAAAAAAGAAGCTTTAATACACCTGACACAAATATTCCCTTCCTTCAAAAAAATGTTCATTAAAACGCCCCGCCGAGAAGAAAAATAATTCAAAAGTTATTATTCGTAATATTTCATCTGCAAACAGCTCTCTCCGCGTATATCTTTAACAGCCGCGCGCGCGCGCGCGCACAACGAATTCCGAAGAAAAGAATTAAAAGACAGTGCGGGCCGTTTCTGTAAGTAATCCTCCATTCTCCTCCCCAATGCGCTCCACATTCGTGCATTTTCCGTCTCCGCGCGGCCGCGCGCGCCGCTTTCCACCTTTCGTTTTTCTTCCCCATTCACGATCCTCCCTCTCTTACGCGCGCGCGCCTGTATTTTTGTCTTTTTCGCTCGCGTCGCTCCTTTTCTTTCGGAATTTAAATCTTCCCCCGTTCCTTTCGACGTAATCCCACTGTGGTCATTCTTTTGGGTTAACGCTTTGTGCGCAATCCTCCCATTGTTCGCTTCGCCTTCGCGTATAGCTGCAATTTCTTCGCTCCTTGTTTTCAATTATTATGCTCGGTTCCCTTCTTTTTTGCCGGGCTCTGGAATTATTATCTTTCGGAGCCCTGCGTTTACAGGAAAATGTAGCTTTTATCTTAAAACGACAGCTGCGGTTTTGATTTGGTGTGTAGCAAAACGAAGAGGAATAATGACTGAATTAAAAAACTCTTTAAAATTTACATGTTCAAAGAGTAAAAAAATAAGGAAACGATACGGTTATTGTAGTCATTAGAGTAGATTTCAAAATAAACAAAAAAAATGAACTAGTGAAGTAGCACTATGTTATTGATTTACAAAGGAAAAAAAAAAATTGTTAAACACCAGAAAATTACTTGTTGAAAAACTACAATTTTAAAGCTAAAAAGTTGAAAGCTTGAATTTAATAAGTTTAAAGCATGAAGAGAAAATGAGAGCAAGCCTCGAGATCCAAGCCTGCAACTCCGGCATTCATGAAAGATTTGCGCCTACCAATAAAAGGCGGAGGAACGAGACGGCAAAAAATCGGCACAATGCTATATATATATATATCCTTATAGAAATACAGCCCGCGAAGAAAAGCTCGCGTGTTTTCGCGACTGCGGAGCTCCTCCGGCATTGAATATCCGCTGACAAAGGCGCATATTTATATTCAAACAATAAGCGCGCATCCCTCTATATAATATCGAATGCGCGCGGCACCTCATTTTTACGCCCCGATCTCGGGCGGGGGAGGGGGAGGAGGGAGATGAATGCGCTGGGATATTCGACTTGGCGCGAGACTTTAGGAGGACAGCTCCACTCGAGAGCCTCCTTTTCTCCTCTCTCTGTCTCTCTCCCGCGGTGAAAAAATGCGCGCGACACGGCCTTCGCTAATTGTAGCACCTTTTCAGGCCGCGGCTGCAAGCATAACACCTCCGAGCTTTGTGCTTCCGCGGCGCGGCGTTTTCGAGGGATTTCTTTTTTCTTCGTTTTTCTCTTGCTTTTTTTTTTTTAATGAAATTTCTGGCTGCCCGAGTGAAAGGCCGCGCGCGAGCAATGCGGATCTTTGTGCGAGTCTCTTTCTGGGGAGGAGGTTTGACGCAAACGCCGCTGTTTATCGGTGGGTTCGAGGGGGGAGGAAGGGATTGAATTAAAATTCAAGCTGCTGGTTTTTGATGATTTTAATTTTGTTCGACTTTTGCTGGGAAGAGCATTTCTGGCTGCTTTGAAAGTCATTGGGATGTGGAAAACTAAATTTTCAATGTAAAATATTATATCATTTTTTAGAAGGAAACGTTTATTAGTATTTAGGTTTACCGATTGATTATCTTTCAAAGGGCAAAACTGAAAAGGACGAAATGAGTCGTTGTTTTTTGTTCAGACATTAATTAATGCAGCCTTTTATCCCGAAAACAAAAACTGCTTTATCCCGCTCAATAATGCAAAGTACGTTTAAAATAGGTACTTCATCCATACAGCACGGAGAGAGTAAGTAACTCTTCGCTCTTCGCAAACCAAAGCGCTTTCCTCCACATTCGCAATCAATTATTCAGCGCCGAGCGGCGGCAGTACATGCACAGAAACTACACTTTCGCAGCTTCTTAACGAACGAGCGCCCGAGAGTAGCTTGTAATTTGAGCGGAAAGTGTCCGCGTTGTTAAGGTTTATTGAAAGTGATGTTGCAGTTCGCGGGCACAAAAGCAAAGTAGAGAGAGAGAGAGAGAGAGGCGGGAAGGCGAGGAAGAAAGAATGAAAGCTATAATTTAGATCGAGCTCTCTCGTAGTTAGTCCCGCGCGCGGCGTAAAAGAGCCTCGCTAATGAAAACAGCTGTCAACGATGGCTTCGTTTGCTCCGCCGGTAGTACAACACGTGGCCCAACTTGTAAAGTCACGATCTTACATAATGGCTGGCCGGGAAGAGCCCGTTGAGGCTGCTCATCTTTTTTCACGCTTTTCGCTTCGATTTTCATTGTTGCCGCTTATTATGTCCTGATGTCATTTCACTGTTTTTCTTTTCTCCTCTGGCAGGAAATGTTTTTTGTTGATTAAATTGGCTGTTTTTTATCCTTCCATTGAGATGGCTTTTTTTTTTAAAGAGAAACATTGACTTGTACTTTTTCGATTGACATTCGAGCAGATGTCGACTCGGAATTTTACTAAATTATTTAAGGTTTAACAATATATTAGCGCAGTTCACAGAGGTAACAAATGTTTGCTGACGCAGTTCAAACAATTTGACTTGTCCATTACGAGCGTTGAATTGTTATTAATTAGTTAGAATAGCACAATGCGACTCTTTGAGCGCGCAGAAGAAAAGCTTAGAAGGATAGGATTCTTTAAAACGCTGTTCCACTTCTAATAAAAGATGAAATGGAACCTCAAGGTCCGGGCGACAACAAAAAGGAATGAAGAATGACGTGCCAGCCTCCTTTTACCTCGCGAACACATAACTAATGTATTCGCTTTGTGATAATTGATGATTTTTCCAGCGTGAAAGCGTCGATCGCTTGCACGGAATAAATAGAATCTTGCACCTTGCTAATAGTCATCTTTTATGGAGGAGCTAAGCTCAGGTTTATTTTTATTGCTCCTATACAGAGGCGAGATATTAGTACAAAGTTTATGGTCGCGCATACTTGTGCTTATAACGGTACGTTAAAATAAAATAACGTAACTGATGCGATACAGTGCGCTTACAACTTTGTTAATTTGGAATTTTTACTACTAAAAAATGAAGAATGTACTTCCTTATCGCAATATTGTAAATTAAGGACATATTGTTTAGTATTTAATATTCTATGATCTTATTATAAAAAATTACAATGAAATTAATTGATATGCGGTTTTACAGTGCCATTCCGATATTTGTAAGATATTCGTGTAATCAAAGTTTATTTTGCAATAGTTTTGAAGTGATTTAATTCATAGTTTATGCAATTCGGAGTATTTTTGCGTCAGGGTACGTATATCATGTAAATCAATACATGTAAACAGAAATACTTTTATTTTGTAATTCTGTATACGTAATTTGCGATAACAAAAGTCTAATTTTAATTTGTGAATGTATTTTTCGTGTATATCGTAAAATGTTTATACTGCTGACATAAGCGCGAAAGCTTAAATGAAATGTAGTTAAATTTATTTTTAAACAATGCATCTATTTAAATTTACCAAATCATAATTTAAGAACGGTCCTTTTTACATTAAGGATTTTTATTTTATTATATGTAAAAGATATACGTATGTTAAAAAAATGTTAAGGTGCCTCGTGGACAAAGATTTATTTGACCAAAGTAAAACGAAAGTCTCAACGTGCTTGCAGCGTAAAAATCTAATTTTTATGAATTATATATTTTAAATACACATTTGACAATTAAATTTAAAACAACGTACATGTTTTGCGCGTGTCACGTGTACGATTCCGTGATTTTATAATCAATAAGCGTAAAAATAACTGAAAAATTAAGAGTATTTATAGATCCTCTATTTGATCATAGTCCAAGCAGGTTCTAAGCAAATCAAGCAGACGCTTCGCAACAGCAGGTACAACAACGTTTACATTAATTTTTTACAAACGAATTAAACATTTCATTTATATTTTACAGATGCTTTGAAATTATTAAAATAAATTAAGTTCACTGAAAGAAGACATTGATCTGATCGAGTACAGTAATGATTGCCTTTATCAAAAGTGTCTGCCTTGTATTTCTCGTATGCTCCGTTTTCTCTCATCAGACAGATGGAACCAAATATGAGACTATAATCAAGGGTGCTTTTATTGAAGCTCGTGGTATTTTTGGAATTACCATACTGCTATGGGATGCAATCGAAAGTAGCGGCGTTTTTAATCGGCATTCTAGTACAGACCAACTCAAAGCGCCATTTAGTGAGCCCGGAAATGAAGAAAAAGTTATAGGAGAATTGAAGGCTCTCTCCGCCAAGACTGACCAATTATCGATCAATATGAATGCCATGAAGACCGAATTATTAGATAAACTGCAGATGAATATTCCGGGATTGCAGCAGCTGAATCATGAGATGCAGAATGTTTTCATAAAAAGTTTGACTATAGCTGATACTTTTGATAACTTTTTAGATTATCTCCAAGCACCTAGAAAGAAGTTCGACCGAGGTTTACTCATTAAGTTTGCGGAGGATGCGGTTGCTGGAAGTAACTGTGGAGTCGATAAACTTTTGCTCGAGATTCATGCGTTATTAATCGAAAGTAACAGTGAGATCAATACTGTCAACGTTTTAAGTCTATTAAATGATTATGGAAAGGTAAGAATTTGGAATGACTGTGAGTGTCTGTTAGTGATTTTATAATTTAAAAATATATTCATGTTTAACATTTTAGTTATTCTTGCAATACACGAAAGCCCAAAAAAGTAGACAGCAGCTGCTACAAAATCTATTGTCGTTCATCATATTTACTGAAATAAAAGGTTTCTTAGTTTCACGATTCAGCTTTAAAATTCTTGACTTGTATAAAGGAGGTAAGTTTGCATCTTAAAGAACTACTGATACTATTAATGATTATTTGTACTATATATTTCCTGTTATATTTAGGTTCTTACGAAGGAAACATCGAAAAAGTAGAGCGTGACTGGGGGAACAGACTTAACAAAACTATTGTAGCATTTAAATCTGCCATGAAAGTAGCATCCAGAGAATTGACAAAAGATGATCCCGATACTCCAGTAGAAGGTAAAGTTTCAACACATAATAAAGCGTTGAGATATTTTAAACGTTTTTTATATTATAATTTTTAAGACAAGACGTATGCAGAACTCAAGAATGTCTTCCAAGCATTTTTAATAAGTGAAAGAGATATAAATCCCAATGACCGTTGCAGTGGCTATTGCAATAGTTATTCAGAGTCACTAAATGCAGAGTATAGGTGTTTTGGCGATGATCCGATTTGTATGAAACAAAAAAGATGTCAAGGAGATTTACATGATTGCGGCTACAATATGACGAATGGTATTTATGCTTGCTTATCGGTATGTATCAGTATCAATGTTTGATTCATTTATTTTACAAGCTACTGCGTCGATAAGTTTGACAGTTAAAAACGATATTCCAGGAATCAAATAGTACTCGACGTTATGAATATTTAATTGATTCGGACAGAACAAGGTATGGAGCAAGTGGTACTTGCAAGAATGACCTAGTTTATGCGACATCCTACTGGCTCATCCCTTGGAATTGCGATGTATGCACTTGCACGTGTGCTGAAAAAACTAACAAAACAGAGCGTTACTTCAATTTGGAACCGAGTCTAGCCGCTGCTTCGGAAAACTAGTAAGTTTGCTACGACAAAACTAACGGAAATTTTAAGAATTAAACCAGGTAGATTCATGCAATTGATTTTTTTAGCGTGGTAGTTGGGGCACAGCTTGTGAAAGAAAATCACACCGTTCACATTCAAGTACAAGAAGGTCAGCTACTTGCTGGTGGTGCAATAAATGCTACGTCTGTTCGCTGGGTGCCCATAAACAACCAATCAACCAGTCAGTGAAGTACAATATGTGTTTTGCTTCTCACATCCTCATTTTAAATGATTACTTATCTTTTAGGATTGTTTACACTCACGTGGGGAACTGCGCAGGAGATCAATTTGGATGATTTAGAAGCTCCCATTAATGAGGTCGTTGTAGGATTAGCGTTTGAAAATAAATCAGTTGATGATTCTACAGGACAGAGTCGTTTGCATTTGAAAGTAATAACTAAGCCAATTAATTTTGACAAAGGACTGGTATTACAAGGATCTTTGAAAGAACTGACTGGAAATGCATCAAAGTAAGACAAGCAATCTTTAATTCTTAAAAATATATTTAGCGGTGTTAATGTATGAAAATTCTTTCTCACAGTGATGAAGTAATAGTAAAAGATCGAGATATACCAACTCGTACTGAAGGAAAATCCACCGATGTGTCATCTCCGAACCAATTCGTGAAGTTTGGGACAAGTGGATTACATAAAGATGCTGGTCAAAGTACAGTTCCTTTCATTGACATTCAGCCATTGACGACATTGCCACCTGCGCCATTGTCGGGGGCAGGTCTTTACCACAAAAGTCGACCAAACGATTCCGGATATTTAGCACTCAGATTGTTTACTTACAATTATGAACCGCACCTAGAACCCAATATGCCAGCAAACATTACAGAGGCAGTCAAAATTGAAGGTGTTAATTTAAGCTTGACAGACTAGATTATTATCGCTCATTTACTCCTTGCATATCATACACATTAATCAATCAAATCTATTTCATAAACATAATTTTTTGTGTTGTAATATTTAATATTACACACATTACACATTTTTTTATAAATAAATATTTATAAGAATCATTACAGTATTTCTTAGGTGAATTTAACACGTTATATGTTTTAAAATGAATCACAAATTGGATTATCTTTTTATTGGATTATATGAATAGAAGCAATGTAAAAAGAAGTTCGATAAACAAAATATGTATATATTTTTAGGAATGTGAAATAGTTTTTACTATTAGTTTTAAGTCTGTCATCATCCTATGTTCAGGTATCCTTGTATATTTCTATACTAGGATTTATAAATGTAACTATATAATGTAAATATTATTATTAAATAAATAAATAAATAAATTATATAAATAAATCAAGCGCACTTTGTAATTTCAGTTTTGCATTTTAAGCTAACCTAACACCATATCTGCTTGCTTTTTATTCAGTTAATTACCTCGAGTTTATTGAAACTTCACTTCTTTGTCATTATTTTTTTTATAGGCGAGAATTTAATGTTAAAATCGTACAATTTTTTACCAACTGTGGAATTCATAGATTTATTTATTATGTATAAATCGAGGAATAAATGTTGTAATTTAATTGGATGTTGTTTTTACAAGAGAAGTGTGAACTCAGGGTTGCAGATACTTAAGTCATTGTTGGACTTAAAGTACTTACTAAGTCCATAAATCAAATTAATTTATGATTTAAATTTTGACTAAATCACAAGTCCGGCCGGACTTATTATTTAAATTTCGGCTAAATCACAAGTACAGCCGGACTTATTATTTAAATTTCGACTAAGTCATAAGTACAGCAGAACTTATTATTTAAACAATCGACTAAATCACAATTCCGGGCTGACTTATGATTTAAATTTCAATTAAATCATAAGTGCGACCGCCAGGGAGAAAAACCTTATTTTACAAATCTGCAGTTGGTTTCGAAACAGAATGTAATTTTTCTTAATTTTTATTCAGTTAATTTTTAATTCGGCACCATTGGTGTAGTACGCGCTTGAGCTTGCT
>UCOM01001526.1:0-39742 GCA_900474385.1 Ormyrus pomaceus
ACATCATACAGTTTGACAATATTGCAAGATACGTCATAATTATTAACCTAATAACCGAAGTCAAATGTACTATCAAAATTTATTGTTAATAATGCTTTATTTGAACAAAATTAAACAAAATAATACATCAAAACATACTAAAAATTTGGAAAATATTTTTTAAATACTTTTCGTGCGACAATAAAGCGTTTAAAAAGAAATTTTTTTTAATATCTCAGCTGACTAGAGAGTACCTATAGAGCTACCTTAAACGATATACGCATTTACAATTTTTCATATTGTTTCTTTTTCTTGACAAGCTCATTGACAAGTTTAGTATTTTAATAAAATTAGTTGTATACTTACGTTATTTTTTTAAAGCAAAATTAAAATAAAAACATTAAGAAATCGTACAAGATATATTTGTTATCTTAAATTAAATAAAAAATGCAATAAAAAGTAAAAAGTCAATTTTATTAAAAGTTCAAATCCTTTATACATGCGAAGCTAAAAAGTCTTGAATGCTTGTAATAAATCAAAGCTGAAAATTCTACGCCTGACTGGAAAAGTATCTCTTCTTGAATGAAAAAAACTATTTTTTATACATTGGCGCTGATTAATTAATTACTTAAGAATTATAAACATGATATAATAGAGAGCAATAGAATGTTCCATTTCTTTGAAATGATTTGTATTTTACAGTCTATGATCTATGACGCGTATAGTGAGTCTTCAATTAATGATTCACAAACAGTCATTTTTCCGTTAAATAAAAAAATTCTTAAGAAATTAAGAATTGACATCGGAAAAATTTAAACTTTTTAAATTAGCGTATTTGAAACTTTTTATTATCGTTGCAAGGTAAAATTGCAAAAAATAATTGCGATGAATCTACGCGTCGTTTACCCTCACGCTCGCTTCTTCTACTTTGTAAGCTAGGTTTGCTCACTTGCATACACAAGCAGTATACCATTTCAATTTGCATCACTAATGTTTACGTCTGCATGAGATTACTGTCTACGGGCATTTTCTGAATGCCTGTTTTTGACAATGTAACTAGTTCTCTCGTGCTTATGACATCAATAATTCTATATAGTAACGAAGTATATTGATATTGATGTATTAAAAGCATTCTGTTTTTCCATTGTTATTAGGAGAATCAGTGAAATTTATTCTTGTTCGTTAATTTACTATAGATTAATTTTAAATGCACCAAAACATTTGTTTTCCTCAATTACTTACTATTAGTATGGAATAAATTGTATTGTCAATGACCTTTAAAAATTTTGCTACAGACACGTAATAATCAGCATAATCGGACGAAACCGATCGTACAACTTTCACAGCGCAGATAACTATAAAAAAATGGCAATCCTCATAGATAGCCATCGATTTATTTGCCCGAGGAGGCGAGGACGTCGAGCAGTGTCGCGAAAAAGGGAGTGGGAGAGAGAATCTTCTCCAGTTTCCATGGGCGATCAAAGGCGAGGCGATTGGCCGGTTTAACGCGGGTAATCCCCGCACTGAGGCCTGCGGGTGTTCTGTAACGCATATCGTGACCTGCGGCGGCAAACTGGTTTGATCTTGATCGGCGTCGTACACGTGGGCCACGATTTTAGCACGTGCGACGGCGACGCACCGTTTGTTTATGTGTGACCGTTGCTAACGCCCGGCTCTGGTATCTGTGTTAGAGGACTGTCGGCGCTGTATAGCCTCATTTGCCGAACGATTGATTACCCGCGGGGGAGGAAGTTGCGTTCGTCCGGGCGTCTTTGGGTTTCCTCAAAAAATTTAGTGACGCGTCCAGGAGAGCTTTGACCTAGCTATTATCATGCGCCGCTGATTTTCAGATTGTCCGCGCGACAGTTTTGTTGATGATTTCGGCTAGTTCAATGAAAAGTGGATATATGTTATTGGAAAAACCAGCTTATACCATAAACCGAGGAAATATTAGATTGTGTACGCAGGAGTCTACTTCTGATATTGAATTTTAACAAGGATTATTCATTTGAAATAATGTATGCAATGAGGAAAGATTAAACCTGCATATTTATCAACAATTGCTTCAAACTTGTGTATAAACGCCATTTCCTGTAAATTAATAGCTGGAAATATTTCCAGATAAAATCATACAATTTTTTTTCCAAAATTATTTGAAAACATCACATGAACTAAGATCGTTGTTAATCATCAATACAGCATGTGAAAGTAGATTTTTCTACGAAGCTTACGACAAAATTCGGAATTTTATTAATCTATTATGTTGATGAATTGTTTTGCAAAAGTAACGTTGCGGTTTTTCGATCTGACCGAGACTCCACGCAGTCTAAGAAATAATGCAAACTTTTAAAGAACTCTTATGTACGACCCCACTTTTTAAATTAAAATCTGCCTTTTAGAATTACTTTTAAATTTTTATGCTTACGCTTCATAATTTATGAATCACAGGTCAAAACAAAAAAATAGTTTATTAGGCACCTAGGGAGGTAAAGTATTGGTAAGCTCATAGCGCGTGTAAATTGACACCGGAGCCGAAGGCGAGATACATCGAAAGTAGTACTTTCGGCCTGCTAGGCAAAAAAAGTTAATAAATTTGTACTTTTCAAAACACATTCCAAAGAAACGATGCGTGTCAAACATAAGTAACGCGCACACGCGAATCTGCGCAATTTGTTGTTCGAAAATATCTATGTTCATTTATTAATTACGTTACTATTAAGTTTTATATCAAATCCAATCAGTATTTCTTCTTGAAATATTTATATGACAAAGTTTAAAAAGTAATGACACGTATTAGATACATTACTTCAACTTTGAAAAAATAAGACATGATCATAATTAGCTTTTATTATTTAATAATATAAAAATATAAGTAAAATTATTTTTTTTATTTGAGAGAAAAAAATTAAGTATACGCAAAATTTAAAATTAAAAATATGAGAAAACAATATTTCAATAATCTTAAAAGTCTCATAATACCAACCTATACTACCGTTGCAACTGTAGTCTTGAATCTTGTTGGTAGTGCGAACGATCATGTTTCCTGTTATGATAATTGAAAATCAGATTATTTTATACTGTTGAAAAACCATTGTACATTGTTTCATAGTTTTGCACAAAACAAATAAAAGAAGTATTAAGTATGAAATAAACATTTTTTTGAGATATAAATTAAATAAAATTTATAATTTATTTATTTTCGAATTCTAAATTTCGAGGTTTGATTTTTTTGATTGTCCAAATATGTAATATTTAATTAAGTTGTGGAAATTGTTGAAAGTACAAGTTAAGAAGTTAAATTTACTTCAATTATGGCTTATAATGATCTAATTTTTATACTAATATAATTGAAATCTGTATAGTTAATTTGTTTAATTTTCTTCTCGTGACTTTTTCATTTAAAGTGCTTTTTGCGGAAGTGTATTCACAAAATAATATTTTATTTTAATGAAAATGCTTTAGATAATAGTATAAAGAGGAATTTTTCTAAGTGATAAAGGCGTTCACGATAAATTAACCACTGTGATGAGCAAAATATTAGACAGCAAGGACAAGTGTTTAGAGATGACGAAAAATATTGTCGGTCGGAATAGGAAAATAGAAATGTCGGTTTACGGACTGTTGGCCATGCATTAATTAAAATGATCGCAATTTTAGGTCATGAGAAGAAGGAATCTTATGTAACAGTGTCCGAAACCTTAAGATGTAGTTAGATTTGAAATTTTGATATGCTTATGAAGGACAAATTAATGCCAAAAAAATTAATTCTCTGTAGTGACGTAAATCAACGGTATTCTTTAGATTTTCGTTATTATACGAAAATACATATAATCAGAGGCAATTAGAATTAGATAATATATATAGGAAATTATATTGTCACAAGAAGCACAACGAATTAATTAGAGTTGTTAAACATTTTTTAATTTGCTTTTATACATGACAAAAACTATTTATTAAACTTTATATAAATGTAATAGTGAACTGTAAAATTTATTAGCTGCCTCTACTAAGTTTTAAAAACTACTTATTAACAATTGTTACATAAATGTATTATTGCTGAAATAAATAGGTAGGCAAATAATAAACCAATAATTTATAATATCGCGTATGTGCGCAGAACGAATTCCGTGGCGAGCACAAAAAAGAAACGACAATAAGACTGGCTATAAATGGCGATATACTTAATCTGTTGGAAAAAAAGTTTCACACTCTTCGGAATTGCGATAATATTCCTTCGTGCACGTAAGGCATATCGAGGCACGTAATAACGCTATGCCAGGCGTTCACTTACGCGCAAAGTGCGTGAGATTATACATGTCTTACTACCCTTGAAGCGTCAGGACTATGATATTAGCAGAAATATTTCTTTTCACGCGAATAATAAAATGCAATGAAAAATGATATACATTTAATTGACGTACTCCATTCCACATTGAACATTCCAATTTCGATAGATAATTAGCAGAAAAATTATTTGGGTTCCAAGTTAATTAAAATTAATATAGTTTGCACTTGCAAAACTTTTATAAATCAATAAATTTAGTCAATTTAATAAATAATATCATTATTTTTTTTAATTTATGTATTACACGTAGGTGGTATAGTTCCTTCGCTATAAGGGAATGCGTTCGAGAATTGATCAAGATAATTATTGCTATTAAATTATCAACTGTAAATAACATAAGGGCTTTGTATTTAGTAAATTTTGATTAATCTTTATTCAAAAATCAGGAAGTTTACGGCTACTTGAAAGCATAATATTTGCATCGCCAGTGACACGATGACTTGCGTGTGGATTTTGGAAACAGGCACCGTTACACAGGCTTGAAATAATGCAAATAGTACTTTTCAAATATATAGAGCGAACCGTTGAAAAGACAATTATAAGACATTCCACTTGTCGGTAATTCGATATGCGCGTTAATAGCCAACGTTAACCAAGCAGAGGCGTGTCGCGTCTCACGTGGATCGATTTTTCGCATTAATCCGCGCGCGTAACATTCCGCCTATTGTCCTCTCCGTTCCTCCGGCAATGTTGACAGTCGCGGGAGCCCGCCAAACAGGAGTATAGTTAGAAAGAGCGAGGAAGAGAGGCCCACCAAGCGAGAGAGCGAGAGAAGAAGCGGTGGTAGGGGCGCCTTTACAGCCGTATAAAGGCACACACGTGACAATTAAAACGCTCAGTCTGAAAAGCGATCCTCGGCAAAACTTGCCCGAGAGACAGCGACCGGCTTCTTCGAGTGTAGCTGAAAATTCGACGGTGTGTAGAGGCCCGAGGTGACGCAGGGCGGCATATATGCGTTACGCCAAGAAAACGAGCAAAATCATACAGCTGCAGTTCCGCACCTTCCTAAGTGACGAGGATCCGAGCCGGGCTGCAACCCCTAGCCGGTGAGGAGAGAGAGCCGCTCGGCGCCGTAACGCTGCAGAGAGCCTGCCTGTGAGTGTGCCTGTGCGCTTGTGCTGCTGGTCATCAGCCACTTGTTGCTGCAAATCGCCAGGTGAGCGCATCCAACTATCCTCTACTGCAAATCCTAGCCTTATCGGCAGCTGCTTTCTCTCGCCACTTTTTTACCCCTTCCTCTCAATTTTTACAATTATATTTAATCTTCAAAGCTTTATCTCTATCTAAAATCGTCGGCTTTATTATACTCAAATCATTATTAGAGTATTAGTGCGACATATTTACATTGAAATACGTTTTTAACGACTTTATTGAATATATTTCTTTTACGTTTCAATAAATTTTAGTTAGAATTTCAAATTTATAATTTCAAATCATTTGAAGCAAACAAACCGAATTTATAGAAATATCTTCTGGTTTATAAAGTCTAAACTGCTATTTTTTTTTACTAACCAGAGAGTCTCACATTTTTGGGTCGTAGATTCTCTTGTAAATTTTTGATATATTTTTTAATACAAAAATTTGAAGGAAGCCACGTCTATTCAGTTCAGCGCTCGATTTTTCAAAAACACACTTTTAGTTAAAATCTAAGAAAAATCAATATCTGTCCAATCACTTATAATTTTACAAAAATTCATTCTATAATATTCTGATTGATCATATTTACAAGTTGAGATCAAATCCTACTGATTAAAAAATAAAAATTATTGAAAAATCTTGGTAGATTTTTGTGCTTTTTATTTGGCTGTAATTTTAAATCAAATAAAGATTTTTCAATAAGTTCTTTGCTCTCTTGTAAGTAAGAAGAATTAACCAGTCCATTGGTAGATATGATGAGATTTATGTAATTAATAACTAAATTGGGCTGCTGGTGACATTGAAGTATATTCTGTCCTTTATTGTTTTTATCAATATCGTTCAATAGATAAAAACAATGCTTTTTGGTATCACTCGAAAAAAACCTATTTTGACATCATAAATTTAGTAATGAAGCTTCATTTTTCTCGTTGTCATTTTAAATAATCGTTTTATATTTCATTGAATTTTCAAACAAACTTTTAATTAATCCCTATGTCTACCCAATTCATCGAATGTCTGCGAGACCGACATAAAACATTTGAGTCAAGGAAAGAAATTAACTGTCTCAAACAAACTAGCAGTTGAAAATTAAAATGATATCAATCTACTTTTAAAATTCGTCACACCAAGTTGTTCTTTTTCCTTAAATCACATTAATTGACGGGATTATTATTAGCCACTTAAGAATTAAAAGGCATATTCTTAATGGACACAAACAACTTACTCTATCAGATCGCCAAGAGCTGTGAAAACAAACAATAACAGCCCCGTAAATTGGAAGAAGTAAAAAGTATTGACTTGTACCTGAATGTGCATACATCGCAATCAAAATGCGACTTCCTCGGAAATTCCTTCTATCCCGCGTTTGAAAGGAAGGAAATATGAAAAATGTTTCTAAGCAAGTTCTACGAAAATAATAAAGAAGGAGCGTAAGATTTCTTTACATTCTACGTGACATTCAAGAGACGCGCTGAACCGCTTCAAACCAGAAACTATCGAATGGGATAGCGCTGCGCTAACATCAAGCAAGATGTACACTCACGTGCTTGCGAGGCGGGCGCACTTTGCGGCTTTTATCGGTATAAATTGTCTCGAAGCCGATCGCACAATCAAATTCATTTGCGCATTCACGTTTTTTCTACCTTTCCACTTTTTTGTCAGTAAAATTCCTTATTTCTATCTTTCTTTTTACCTTCGCTTAAGCAGTTTTATTTAGAAAATAGGAGTTTACTACATGAATTACTTTTCATCGGGGTACTAATAAATTTCATTATTGTTCGTTAATAATTATAAAAGTTTGTTAAAATGATTGGCAAATTAGAAAACGGTTTTTTACTATATGTATAGGTGTACGTTAAAAACCAGTTTTATAAAAATCGTTTTACCAATTTTTATAAAAAATACCTTTATTCAACAAAAAGTATTGCATTTGTTTTCAAAAGCTTTGTTTACAGTGCACTAATTTCTTCGCGCATGGAAATTCTCCTAGCGATATACTTGCATAATTCAAGCTCATCGATTGTATCTACAATTACGTGATTTTAATCGCGAGAAATTATGTAAGGATAATCAACATTGGTGCTCATAAAAATTTGACGAGCCGCATTTGATCTGCGCAGTTCACCTTTAAAAAAACGAATAAATAAAGAATTATTTCTGAACATTTACTGCGACATTATACATTATATTATAATTTAAAAACAAAATTAGTAATCTGTACTGTAATGCCCATGCAATATTATTGTTTGTTAAAACTTTGGCTTGAATTTTTATTTACAAAACGTTACTCAATAAAACGTGACAAATGCAGCAAGTGTGGTCGCTTTAATAATCTCTCTTAAAAGTTGGTAAAGCAGCAGTAACTCGCGTGTACAAACACCGAATGAAAGCATTTCCTTGCATGAAATTCGATGCTGCTTTCTTCTTCCTGAAAGGTGAAAGATAACTTTTGACAAAATGATTGCAGAATAGAGCTACGAAAAGATGCGCGCTCTCCTTCTGATCCTGTTCTTCGCGCTGGCGGCGTCCTCCTCAGCGGAGCAGCGGCACCACCATGACACGACAATATCCGCCGAGGAGGCGGAAAAACAGTGCAGGGACGATAACCCGACCCTCCTGAACTTCTTTTCGTGGGCAGATTACCTGGTCCTGGCGGCGATGCTGCTCATCTCCTGCCTTATCGGCACGTTCTACGCCTGCTTCTCGAAGAAGCAGGAGACCAGCACGGATTTCCTCCTCGGAGGTTCCGACATGGGCACCGTCCCCATGGCGATGTCACTCGGCGCCAGTTTCATCACCGCCATCGAGCTCCTCGGCAATCCTGCCGAGATGTACGAACACGTAAGTGTTCCTGGTTCACGCTTACTTTGTCATGATTTTTTTTACAATGGAAAATCGATTGCTTTCTGCTTTTAACTAGATAATTAATCTGCTTTTTTCACGCTTCAAACTTGTCCTGCTGTGGAAATATTAATTAGTTACATTTTCTATGTTAAATAGTTCGGTAAATGCATTTTCATTACCGTGATCGTCTGTTAATTATTGTTTTAACGTTATATTAGTATTGCTATAATAACTGCTCGATTATAAAAGTTTTTGTTTAAAAATTTTCAGTTATAACTACTTTAAAATTTATTTAAATAGTCGAAATACTTAATCAGTATACTACTCCTACGTATTATAAATCAATGTGATTATATCGTTAAATTGTTTTTGACAAAGTGATCAAGTATCAAGTGATACGATCGTTGATCGAGAACATTATTCAATAAGTACTTCGATCAGAAGAGACATTTGACTACCTCAATTAGCAATGAAACTGATGCGATAAGCTGACAAAACGGCAATCGAGCTTAAAGAAAACGCGCTCCAATTGACCGTCAAGTGTCTAAAAAGCAAAGCGCAAGCGTCGACTTGGCACGCTCGAGCTTAATCAGTCCTGAATGGATTTGCAGGGCACGCAATTCTGGATGACGTGTTTGGCCTTTGTGATGGTGGTGCCAATAACCTCGAGACTCTACCTACCCGTTTTCATGAAGCTGAGACTGACGTCGAGCTACGAGTATCTTAATCTGCGCTTCAATCGGCACTGCCGGCTCCTCGCCAGTGGCCTTTACATGCTGCAGATGATCCTCTACACGTCCGTGGCTGTCTACGCGCCGGCATTAGCTCTAAGTCACGGTGATTATTGAACTCTATGGATCTTCGCTATTTACGTACCGTTATACTTATTTTGCATGAATTATTTTTACAGTTACCGGCCTTAATACTTACATCGCTGTTACTCTAGTCTACGTAGTCTGTATTTTTTACGCTTCTCAAGTGAGTATTTTTCAATTATTTGAAACTCTGTTAGAATTTTAGTCGGAAAAATATTAATAATTAATCTTTACGTTAATAGGGCGGCATGAAAGCCGTTATAATGACAGACACGTTCCAAGCGGCGGTCCTGATAGGCTCCCTGTTACTCATCGTCATCTGGGGCACGGTAAAGGCGGGAGGTTCATGGGTAGTCTGGGGCGACAATCACGCGAGTGGACGCCTCGAGTTCTTCAACCTGAATCCCAACCCGAGCGTCCGGCACAGCCTCTGGAGCGTCGTCATCGGAGGCACCTTCTACTGGACCACCATGTTCTGCAGCAATCAGGCGTCCGTCCAAAAGTACCTGAGCGTCGATAGCATCGGCAAAGTTAGAAAGTGAGTCTTGTATTTTCATTCGTTTCGCTGATTGCTTCGATTATATCGAGACAGGCAGTCGAGTATTTTTGAGAAATTTTAAAATTGTAAAGCGGCTGAAAAATTATTCTCTTGCTGAAACAAAAAATGTTTACACAAAAGCTTTGAAAGGCCGACTAAAAACTACAATAGGTACATGGTGTGAATAATGATTTGGAAGTAGTCTAGCGAAAAAAATGCTACTCACATCCGGTGAATTATTTTTCCTAATACTCAAAGCCTAACATACTTATTAAAGGTTTTACGATGTATTGTTTTGTTTTTTCATAACAACTTTTAAATTACGAATTTAAACGATTTCGTGAATTCTTTTTAATCGAGTATTATTTACTTGATTTAAAATTGTAAATACTTGTATAAGTAAAGGTTTTAAGTTAGATATTTAAATAAAGTTTAAAGACAGCACTTATTACTCTTTTAATTTTACAGAGCTCTCTGGATGTCTTCCGTCGGTTTGATCGTGGTCTACACAGTGAACTTCTTGACCGGCATGGTGCTTTATAGCGCCTACAAAGATTGCGATCCGGTGAGCGCCGGGCAAATCACAGGGCAGGATCAATTGCTGCCACTCTACGTGATGAACTTCATGGGTCAAGCAAAGGGCGTTCCCGGTTTCTTCGTAGCCGGCATTTTCGCTGCTTCGCTTGGGTAAGCTCTCAATTTTACTCGATAACATTTCGTTTTACCTCTCCTTTATTACTGAATATAAATTACTCTTATTTTCCGTACTTATCTTTTATGTTTTAAAATTTTTTGTATAAAACGTTTTAACATCTGCGTTGTAAACCAAGATTTACATGGAAAAACAAAAATATTTAAAATAAATTGAATAAATTTTCATAATTTTCTTTATTTATTTTAACGTTTACAAAGATTAGCTTATAATCTGAATAGCTGCAGCATGCTCCTTCTTTTTTATTTGAAATGTTGAAAATTCGCTTTTGCAGCACCGTGGCGAGTGCGATGAATTCGCTGGCGGCTATTACTTGTGAGGATATACTTCAGGGCTTATTCAGGTTGGAGGTGCCAGCGCGTAAAGGCGCCATTTACGCCAAGTGGATTAGTGTGTTCTTTGGCATACTGAGCTTCGCTCTCGTCTTTGTGGTCGAGCGGCTCGGTGGCGTACTTCAGGTAAATTTGACTTTTCAATAGCTTATTTTACATATTACATTTAATTCGACTTATCAATTATACCTTATACTGAACTTTGAATAAAAAAAAGAAATTGTTAAAAGTAGACTGTAAAGTAGATCCGAGCTAGTTTATGCTACATCGTCGAAGTTTAAAGCTTATTGATAACAAAAAGTTATTTATACTTACAGCTGCCTTTTTTCATTCAGGGCAGCCTATTCGAAGTTGAGAAGTAGCTAGCTCGAACCAGCAACAAAGTACCGAGTTTGCCTCGGCTTGAAAATTTTCGCTCGATAAAAAAAAATCGATAAATTATACCAAGCTGTTCTGCTTTACTTTGAAACTTTAAACGAGCCTTTAATTAAGTTTGTTTCTGGGTGATGCAAACAAAGATAAAGTTTCCAACGTTTGCTTGTCTTATTTTATAATTGTTTTATCTACAGGTAGCTCTTTCATTCAACGGAATGGTAGGCGGAGTAACGTTGGGTCTGTTCTCCATGGGTATGTTTGTACCTTGGGCCAACGCTAAGGGCGCAATCACTGGAGCAATCGTCAGTCTCGTCTTCGTCATGTGGATAGGTCTGGGCTCTCAGGTGGCGGCGCTTCGTGGTGAAATTCAGCACGAATCTATGCCTACGTCGATTGATCAGTGTCCCTGCCTCAACGAGACTATGCTGGTGGCTACCTTTCAATCAGAAACGGAAGCCCAAGGCGAAGCTTGGTTCATTTATAGAGTAAGTATTTCTTCTTTTTTAAGCAGAATACTGATGTTGGAAATGTCTAATTTCTCGAAATGTTGCTGCAGATAAGTTACCTGTGGTACAGTGCGATCGGTTGTCTCGGCACGATGCTGATCGGCATAGTGGTGAGCTACATCACAGGATTCCAGGATCCAAACGATCTGGACCACGATCTCCTTAGTCCACCAATTCGTAGACTGGTGGGCAACAAGAAGTCGAAGCCAGCAACAGGCCACGCGATGCAGGGTATCACGAATTTCGCCCTTGAAATGGACGACGAAAAGGTCAGGATCGAGAGCAACGACAGCCTCGAGAAGTCGAAACAGTAGCTCAATTATTTGGAATTTTCTCCATAAGTATAACTATGCGTACACACAAAACAGTCTCAGGGATGTGTGGCTGCAGCCTATAAATACATATGTGCCTCGATGCCAACAAACTGTGCTTATCGGCAATGCTGTCGGTCGTTTTTATGAATTGATATTGAGGGATTTTTTATTAGTTTCGACGATAAGGATAGAAATGAGAGCCCAGGAGATCGTTTTCTTTCACACAGTTATGATATGATCTTTTTATGTGTTGTAATATTTTCTTCATCTTTATGAAATTTGTCTTCTTTTTAAACGTTTAACTTATCTCTATGCTTTTACTTTAGATAACGTAGACTCGTTAGTAAATGTGACAAAAATCTTTAGACACATCAAAATTCGAGTACATGACGTTACGACCTATCTGCAATGACGTAAATTCTATACAAATTTTCATTTGTTGTGAAAAAATAACGCGATTATAAAATACAATATTCTACGTTTAAAATAATTGTAAGAGCACGAGAAAGCGTTTTTGAAAACATAAACATTTGTGTTATAATGGTTTTTCATACTTATTTAAACATTTTTTGCAGAAAAATGAAAATTACGTACCTGAAGACTCTTATAAGACGTCGAAACAAGACTTGGCTAGTCCTCGATAAAGGAGGAATTATAATATAGATTTGAATCTCATTAATACTTAATAGTGCAATATTTATTTCGCGATGAAACGATGTAATTATTAAAAGCCTTTGGTTCCAGGCTAATCGAAAATGCGTTATAGGTTTTCTGTAACCAGTGTACTTTTTGCCTCTTAGTTCGAGAGGTAAAGTTGATTGTTGTGAAGTCGATCGTTTTTATGCCTATAAAATAGTGTCGTAATATACATTTAATTTTAATTCCGCCCGTATTATACCTGAAACTATTGATAGTATTTTCTTGCGTTTTATACGTGTAAAGTTGATAAACATGAATGATTGCAATAATAATTACGCGAATGTTAATTGTTATGAATGTTATGTTAAAGTTATTATATTAAAATATTACAAATATTATTATTGAAATTGACTGGTTTTTTTTTTGGAATCTTCTTCCGAAACCCTTTATTCATTTATCTATTCCTTCATAATAATTATACTTACTATGGTCATTTTTCTAAACATATTTATGATCTATTGTCATTCCTAACAATGTTCATTTATATTATACTAAATGCACTAATAAAAATAATAAAGATAAGTGAATAAATACAAGCAAACGTGTTGAATGTATTCTATACTCCGGTACGTCATTCATTTAGTCAAACATTTGATATGTTAAGAGATTACACGATGGAATACGCGATGGAAATGCATAACGTCAGAAGTGGAATATCGGCGCAATTTTACACGTTCGAAATTAGGATCGTACTGGATATCGAATATTCATGTCAAAACGAGAGCAGCAGACTTAAAGGGGGAAAATCAGATAGAAAAGGTTTCCAAGGGAGTAAAAAGTACGTACTACTCGAGCACCTGCGCTTCAACTTTTTTATTTTCCTTTGAGCCTGATTCTGTCTGTCTCGGCAGCAGCCCCGTTTTGTCTTTCTTCACGTTTTTTAGCTGTTGATTCGCCTATACAGTCAACGGTGAAATCGAAGAGAAAAGGGAACTGAACGAAGAAAAGCAATTTTATAGTACAACATTCTCTCCATAGGAGTGGAATCGGAAATTGCACGTTAAAGTTCTGTGATGTGAAGTCGGAAGAGTCAAAATAATATACATCGATTGATTCATTTACGTATACTGCTGGGGGAATTGATTTGTAATAAATAGTATTTACTGCCGTAATAAAACTTTTCTTCACTATTCAGTTCTACTTATTTGGTTTTTAAATACTTAAATGGATAATCTTACAAAGCCTTGAGATTTTGTAAGAATTTATGTAAAGTATATATATTATCAGTCTTCACTGCTGACAAAATAATTACACTAAAAAGGTTAAAGGATCATATTCATTATTAAAAAATAGATTTACACCACGAGTTGGGGTTAAAAACTCTTAGAGAAATTTATAGACATTACTCAGTAAAATGAAAAAATATAATAAAAAAAAAGTATTTCTTAAAAAGAAAATTGCACAATATAAAGAGAAATGGGGTAGACTGCAAGAATGAGATTTCAAGAATAACACTTTTAATTTAAAGGAAAAATGCGAAATGCAGCATAGTGTCAGAAAAAAAGTAACTGAAAAGTTTACGCAAGCTCCAGCTTTTTTGGATTTAAATCATTCTCACTCTGATTTGAAAACTTTAAAATAAAACTGTGAAATATAATATTTTTAAATAAAACTTTGTTTCCAAAATTGATTGAAAATGATGTATTTGCATTATTACACTGAGAGAAAAAAAGGAGTAAAAATTACTATTTTTTATCGTTATTTATTTGATATGAGAAGAAAAATAATGATATTTATTATATGAATAGTAAATAGTTTGTAGTTAATTCAAAACACACAGTAAATATCATTATTTTTCTTTTCATATTTGAAATAACGATAGAAAATAGTAATTTTAACTCTTTTTTTCTCTCAGTGTATAGTCCACGTTTTAAATACTTAAAAGATTTAAAATTTTCTGAATAATTGCAGCTAGAGAATTATTAAAAAGTCTGAAAATTGGCCGCACATAATAAGGCAAAAATCTCGGAGTAAAGAGGTAAATAGAGCAGGAGGCACAGAATGATGGGGAGCGCCGAGTCGGAGCAAGAGAGAGAGAGGGAGAGAGAGAGAGAGAGAGAGAGAGCGCGCTACAGATACACCGGCAAGCGGGAGAAAAAGAGAAAGGAAAGCAAAGGCGGCCGGCGCGCGTGCGGGAAAGAAGGAGCGAGAAAGCAGGTTTAGATGCGGTGAAAACGGATCGATAGTAGGTAGTACCGTAAGGTCCGCGCCGACTGGCGCACGTCCGCACGAGCCAGTCTCGCGGCTGCACTCTTCGCGAACCTTTCTCCCGGTCGTGGCGAAACCGAGAGCTGCACCGAGCACCGGGCCAGCTCGTTTTTCCGGGAAAAGCTGCAGAGCTGGCGAGATGCAGGAGAGATAACGACAGGAGGATCCGCGGATTAAAGGCAGCCGGCAAGCACCGCTGGCGCGCATGTGCGGAGTCGCACACAGACGCCCAAATGTCGGGAACAGCTGTGAGCAGCGGGGCCGAGGTTGCAGCAGCTCGCTGTCAGGTGCAGCTCGATGTTTACCTTTTTATTGTGCGCCGCCGCTTATACATCGCCACTTTCTCTCTCTCTCTCTCACTCGCGCACGTGCTTCTATCCTATTTCAGATACCGCTTTTGCTTCTACGTTTGACGTTCCATTGTTATTGCTTTGATATACTTGGACACTTGGACGAAAAGCTGTATCGTTTTCTGATAATAATGAAGGTATCGTGAAGGGTAATTTATTTATCGGAATTAGATTTTCACAAAATTTCTCTCAGTTCTAAATTCTTTTATTTATTTTTCTTTTTTACGATATTCGTTATTTATTACTATTTGCAGCTGCGATAAAGTTAAATAGACGTTTTACCGTTATCCATTAAAAATCTAGCCTAATGATTTTTCTGTCACGCAACGGTAGCCAAGAGTAACGCCGGCTTAAACTAAAACTGCAACAGTTATAAGAGTGAAGGAAATTTTCAGATGAAGCGGCACAAAAGGTAGAGCATCACTAGCCATCCGAAGAAGCAAAGGGCTTAGCGATGAACAATTTCGACCTCTCCTCGTGTCGGCTGCGCTTTCCGCGGCTGGCAGTTCTCGCCTCGCTGCTGATCTACGTGGGTCTGATGCTGATTTACTACCGACGCTCGCTTCCCCTCAAGATGGACGAGACGTCGAGCCCGCAGATCCTGTCGGCACAGGACGAGGGCCGCGTCATGGAGAAGCTGCTGCAGGAACTGGACGCCCGGAATGCGGAGGAGCTGGATCAAGCAAGCATGAGCGAGGGCAAGCCGAACGAGGATTCGCGCATGCTGCTCGAGAGCATTTTTTTAAAAGCCGACACGAACGAGGACAGGTTTTTGGACATCAGGGAGCTCGCCAAGTGGATTCACAAGAAAATCATCGATCACATCGACCGAGCCATGAAGGACAACATCGGACTGTTCACTGCCATTGACAACGATCCGAGAAATGGTGAGAGTCTATTTTATCAAGAGCAATAAAACTGAGTAAAAAGGAGAAAGCAAGTTCCCTTAAAAATTGAAGCTCTCTACCTCTAATTAGGCGAAGTTTCTTGGCACGAGTACCACGCGCACTTCCTGCGCTCTCACGGCTTCTCGGACAGCTACATAACGTCGCACGACAAGAGGCACTCGGCCCTCGCGCGCTCCCTCAAGGAGGCCATAATGCGCGACCGGGCCAGGTGGACCGAGGCTGCGCGAAACGACCCCGAAAAGCTCACCCTCGACGAGTTTCTCGCCTTCACTCATCCCGAAAGCAGCCATCGCGCGCTCCTCCAAATGGTCGAAGACCTCTTTGAAAAGTTCGGTAAGTCCTTAAGTGCCCCTACTGACAGCCTTGCTTCTGCAAAGTCCCTCCTTCAATCATCATTTATTAATCAAGCGTATAATGGATCAAAGCCTTTTGGAAATCGACTGGAACATTCGTTCCAATATTATTAATAACTTCTTACAGTTCTAAGTTATCGTACTTAGTTTTTTATCAAACGAAACCTCTAAAAGTTTTCAGGCTCGATCGATGCTAAAATATTTTGAAAAAAAAATTGAGAACATTTTTTTTTAGAATTTTTTTTATTGAGTTTATTTATATTGAAAATTGAAGAACTTGAACTTTAATTATGAGTCATTCAAATTTTTTTAAAAAGAGCAATATCTTCGATTTTTCCTATGAATAAAATCATCTCATAGAACAACATTTCTTTTTAATTTCCTTTGGGAAACAGTGGTCTAATCTTCCCTCCAATCTTTCCACGTCGTATCTACCCTCTACATACATATTATAGTTATAATCACATAACATTATTTATGGGTCACAGAGAGATATGAAAAAGAAATCAAGAACATGAATAATTTAAGCCTTGTCTGATAAAATTCTTTAGCCGTGTTCAGCAAATTGGAAAAACAAAGATTGGGAGTTGATATTAAAAAAGTAATTAAATAAGAGAATGATATTTTAATACTTTTTGTAGTACATACGTATTACCGGGATAAATTTCCTTGTCTTGCAGATCAAGACGGAGACGAACAGCTGACGGAAGACGAATTTTCTGATTTACCGTCGGAAGGTGCCAACGTCGATCAAAGTCTGTCGATGCCCGTAAGTCAAGAACGCCGCGAAGAATTCCGACACCTCATTGACAAGAACAAAAATGGCAAAGCTGATCGCGCTGAACTTCTGGTAAATTGCTAGACGTCGATTCTCTAGAACATAAGTGCAATCTAGAAGAAAATCAATATTGATCAGAAACTTCATTATGAGCTTTAAAATTGAGCCATCAGACTTTCATTCAAAATTCTTGAAAAATAAATTAACTAAACTAAACGATATAAGTAGATTAGACCTGGAATCGTCAAGTTAATGATCCTTAGTTTACACTTTACAAATAAATCTATTTACTCTTTTTAGACTTATATAGATCCACGTAATCCGAGACACGCTATTCAAGAAGCTCGCCACCTGATAGATTTATCCGATGTAGATCGAGACGGGAAACTCAAGCTATCGGAAATCCTGAGTAAAACGGATTTATTCCTCGGCAGCAAAATGGTAGATACAGAAGGAAGTTTCCACGACGAATTCAGATAAAGCAGCTGACGCTCAACTACTTTTTTTAGTACTTAATTGTTTTGGGACTTTTACAACGCACGCCAATAGTTCCTAAGTCTTGCAATTTTGTACTTTTTCAATGTTTCTAAAAGTTATTTAGAAATTTTAATAAAAACACGTGATAAAGTCTATAAACTTAATCAAAATTCATTCTAAGTACATTATTTTTTTATGCTTTGTATCTGTATTACGTTACAAATATATGCAGTCAATTTAATGTAGAAGTAATACACTATTTCACTTAGACTAAAAAGAAGACTGTAATTTAGAAAAGATTGCGTATCGAATCAATAAGACTTGTAAATAAAATCTCGCAAAGCATCAAACATTATGTGATTATTGTTACTAACATTTAGATGTTCGAAAAAAGCTACGTTAGCCTGTAGATGACACAAATATACCTATGTAAATAGATTACTTTTTTTTAAGTTCGTAAATAAAAAAATTTGTATGAAATGTCTGACTTATTTCCTTAACTTCATCTATCTAAAACTAAAAAATTCTGAAAAAATAACACATATAATTTCTTAATTGGAATGCGTAATTTATTTACAATAATACAAATTAAAAAAATCTTCACAGTCCACATAGCCAAGAAAGAAAATTTTGCCCGAATGAACTAGGGAATTCCGAGTTCAGTTCGAGTATTTACATACAAAAAACTTTTTAGCGCCATTTGTTTACATACTAACTATTGATAATTGAAGCATTACTTTCATTGCCTCAATTCACGAGAGATTTTCTAGCACAAGAGGCTATTGGATATCTTATAATTGACACGTACGACTGCAGCAAATCCATCGACATTTTTCATAGTATTTTCTTACATCTTCACATTTACGTCAACAATAAATATCTGACATTATTCTTTTTTTATTAACACATTTCCCTTTCCTTTCAACAATTAAAAAAATTAGCAAAACTTAGTTGACTAGTTTAAACAGCTGCACTTAAATATATATATATATATATATGAAACTTCATTCTTTTAAATCTTTTTACCTTTTCAACTGTACTTGACTAATATATTTACGTATTTGTTTTGTATCACAAAAGTCACATTACACGTAGAGCTTTAAAAAATATACGCTTCTTGCAAAATATATATATGTTAGAAAAAGATAATCGTTCGTTTCATATAAATTCATGAATTCACATACTTTAATTCTTGTTCTTACAATAAATCCCTTCATATTTGTGACAAAATTATTTTTCAAATGTTTCGTTTACTATATTGAGGAATCACTTCGTTGTTAAAATTCATTTTTTGCAAAATGACATTTGAAGGTTAATAAAATTATCATTTTTAATTACATGAATTGAATCTACTTTATCAAATTTAGTAAATCTAACTAAATGCTGGATTTAATTAACATATTCTTTATATTATTATAATTTAAGCCATTGTTTAATGTATAAGATTTAACTTGAACCCAAACCTAAACTATCTGATGATATATTAAGCTTCAAAATTCTGATAGAAAACAATTCCTAAACATTTAATTTAAAGGTTTCTATTAAAGTATATAGTTTTACTATGACATAGAGAATATAAACGATGGAAAGTCATTTGAAAAATAATTTATGCTTTTATGAATAACAATAATGACGATTTTATTAAATTTGATTTTTTCGGTATAGAACTCTGATGTTAATAACGTCCATAAATCAATACAGAAACACACAAGGCTTCCAGTAGGAGTGCAATAAGAAAGAACTCAACTTCAAACGTTATTAGCAAATCAACGAGTTAATTAAATTCTTTAAAACATTCAAAGGATTATAACGCTGAAACGCTTTGCAGCTTTAATGTTTCTTTTTGCACGAGCTTTTCATTAACGTTTAATTCTATATAAATCTTCGTTACAAGAACGATGTAGTCTTCACATTTTATGAATAATGTTCATTTTGCACTAGACATGAAATTAAATAGATATATTTTAGTGAAAAAAGACTTGACACGGGGATGTTATTGATAACAAATTAAAAATATAACGTTTTTATTATAATAAGCTAAAAGCTATTGTTCCTTTTTGTAATCAATTGTAAATCACACAAAAATCTAGATTTTTAGTATTTTGTTAATCAATATTTCATACAAAAGTTTTCTATTAAAATAGTGCGATTGAAAGACTTTATTAGTCTTTAAGACTTTTTCATTGCATCTTGTCTTTTCAGTTAATAAATAAGTCAATGAATTTACATATGATAAAAAAATATCAGTACTTTCTAAAACATATTATAATATTATTGTATTGAAAATTAAAACATTATCTAATAAATTTTGTCTTATAATATGGAATTCATTGAAGTAGCTACGAAATGATACCAAATCATACATAAAGATAATTTATATACTATAAAGAAATATATTTTATCACACCATTTGTGACATCTTCATTCGCAGCGTAAAATATATATATTTTAAAATTTTATATACCTATTGTTTGTATATTACTAGTATAGGTCTCGTAAGTCGCGCGTTAAAATTGCTTATGGAACTTAAAGCTAGTGACCTATACTAAAGAGTTTGTGTAAAAACGATCGGTTTTTGCTTTTCTAAAATTGTTTTTTTTTTAAAGTTTATTATTGTAATGATTCTGATTAAAAACTTAATCGGTTAAGATTATTTTAATAAAGTTATTGTTACCACTTTGTAATAAAATATTTAATCATTTAATATTTGAAACAAATATAATGTAAAATAGAAATATATCAAAGTTGTTGTAAAAAGGCAATAATTTGCTTTTTTTATACGTTCGTACCCCTTTACTTTGACACATTAGTATATAGTTTTTAGTGATTTTAATCAGTAACACCTCTGAATTGTAATCTGAATTGTAATTACGAAAACTAATTATTTGTGTTTCAATTACTAGAAAGTATATATTTTACACATATTTTAAAATTTTTTTTTTTTAATACTGCTAATAACATGCTTTTTAAACATATATTTTTAAAAAAATTTTTGTTTAAAAATTAAATTTTTTTTTTTTTTTAATTTACTTTAATTACGATAAATTTGAATTTGTTACATAAATTTTACTGCTTTTAATCGCAATTCTGTTGTACAATGTTTCGCTAATTCGTTGAAAAGTCATAAGCTGTTTCTTAAAAGTTATTAATAGCTAAACTTTTATTTTTTTATAAAAATTGAATTAGGCCTTTCTTAGTATTTTTTTTTTATATCTTATATTTTAAATTATTCTTATCGATGATCACCTATATTTAGGCAAAACTAATATCGATATTGATTTAATGACGTTCGAAAACTTTTTTTATGTGATAAAGGTTGGATTGAAGCTTTTTCAATGTAAATACTAATATGAGTTTTAATCTACGCGCGTCAAGTCCTTTTGTCACTTTGTGCGCGAATCACATACGAGTAAATATATGATATATATATATATGTTTATGTACACGACATTAATGAACCGGTCATGAAATACCGGTTGATAATACATTTATTTGTACACTTTTTAACAATAAGAACCTCGAATCCTAAAAAATATATAAAATTGATTTTTCAAGCGAGTTAAATTATTCATTTAACTTCCTGTAGTCCCTGTGCACTATAACGAGATATATCGTCATGAAACGTACGTGGTTTCTATATATACCATATAGCTATCAAGTGCATGGGGGGTTAAAATGTATACGTTTTAAACATTTCATGAAATAATTTAAACCATTTCTTCTAAGGAAATAATTCCAAGTCTTTATAGAAAATGTTAATTTTGAAAATTTTCAAGTAAAATAATGCAGCTTCCAGCCGCAGTTTTCTTTTTAAAAATAAGATGATGTTTCCATTCGGTTAAAACACACGGTTTGCTAATTAAGAACTTTATTCAATTTACTATACGGTAATCTAATGCTTTTATTCAATTTTGATTTTTCTATAATTATGACTTTTTTTTACTTCATACTAAGCAATATATACATATATCGAAAAATTGTTTTCTTTTTCAACGCTGTGCAATCGCAAGTCTCTTTAAGATTGCTGCTTATCGAATTTTAGGTAGTTTTTAATATACAAAAGTATTAAAGATGAAATTTCAAATAGGAACAATTTAATTAAAATCGAGAAAATTTTTTTCTAATATTTTTTTATTTTTATTTTAAACACTTTTATTTAATCTATACAGCAATTGCCTCAAAAAAAAAAAAAAAAAAATAAAAACAATAAAAACTGCGGCGACTGCTAACGACCCTTTAGGTCCTTAAGGGTATGTCGGAGCTGGGCAGTTGTCTCTCTCGCACGTACGAGATCCTAACCTAACTCTTTACTTTTGTAGTTGCCAAATTACGTCTCCAAAAGGAATTTTTTTGCTACAAATCAGGTAGAATATAATACTTTATTGATATACCTACACGGGAAATACCTTTTCTTATATATTGTGACAGTAATTATCTAGCATTCGGAGAAAAAGAAATACGTGCGAGAGAGACAGCAATAGCCCGGCTCCGACATCCCCTTAAGCTTAATGTGCCTGTTTAATGAATTATGATAAATAGCCATTATTTTTCACTTTGATGCTCAACGATTAGACATTGACGTTGTAATGTATTCTAATTCTAATATATTCAAAAATTTTTCATATTATCAGTACAAGCTCATCTTAAAAGAGCTCAGAAAATAAAAAAATCGATTCGCTTTTTCCTATATATTACAAGAATTTAATAAAATAAAATCAATATCGAGCACGTAAGAAACGCGTTCGACAAATAATGAGCAATTTATGCGAGAAGTGCATTTGCATAGCATTCCTCTATTTGCTTAACAATAACGACCGGTCATCGACGAAAATGTAATAATGCTCAGCGCTGAAATCTTTGAAATTCTAAACTTCCGACCTAGTTGAAATGAGCATTCTCACCTCGGTCGCTTCCCTTCCCGGCCACTTTGCTTACATAATCGACGTCTTGATTGCTCCTCAATACCTCTCCTCCCCCTATATACACATTACGCGTCTTCCTGCCGCAAAAAGCCAGAGCTCAATTAGTCAGACGCGACGCTTCTGTGTGCTCTTCTTCCGACAGTTGACGGAAGGAGAGCAAGAAGAGTCTCGAGCGTTAATGAGCGCACCAGTTCTTTTTTTTGTGATCCCCGACGCTTTTTTCGAGGCGCCATTGTACGTAGCATTTCGCCCCAGGCAGTTTCGAGCTATTTATGAACCCTGATGCTCAGAGTTCATTTTTTATTATTGGGAAGCTCTTACTGCAGAACCTGATCTTACCTCGCAAATCAGGGAGCTTTATTCTTAATCTTTCCTGAGCATAAGTTCATTCGTTCCGACTGAATAGTTTTAAATTGTAAGAAGTTAACGCTTCACGGCGACTGATCGGCCAAGTGAGAAAAAGGAAATAAAGATTTTCTGAGAATTTTTATTAAGTATTTTTAATGCTCTTTAATTCAATCAGTTCATTAGGGGAGTGCAGAATCCTAAAAAGTATTTTAGAAATTTTCTGTGCTTTCAAGTTCCCGAGAACTATCAGAGCTATTTCCCAAGTATTTTGGAAGACTTTGAATTTCAGCGTGGAAACCGAGCAGAAGCGTTGGGAACATGAATATTCATGGGAAACAGTTTCTAAATTAATTTATATAGCGGAATATAGTAATTTTTTCGCGAATCTTTCTCGCCTCTCTGTAAGAATTTTTCCACCCGAGCTTCGACAAATGTGTTTGGAGAGATATTAAAAAAATTTAACGAGCCGCGAGCTTTTTGTTAAATAACCGTGAGATATTGTGTAATGGTTGTTCTGGACTTGAATCTTATTAGCTCGTTAACGATTAGAAGGGAGTTTTTTTTCGTCTGAAGAATTTTTTGGTATGATTTAGGAGGCACCCGTTTACCAGAAACCTATAAATTAAATGTCATTACATTTTTTTTAGAACGAAAACATTTGAAGAAGATATACATTTCTAAAATTATAATTTTACCCCAAAATATGGTGCAAGAAAGATAATTTTTTATATAAAATACTCTGAAGTATATTAACTCTTTTATTAAAAAGCGCCCTTTATCAATGTTTCTACTTTAGATATGAAGCAGATTAAAGACTTTTTGGAGTTGATTGGAGTGAAACGATAAAGCATAAAATATTTGGTGTTTCTTGAAACCGCACTGAGATTATGAATTTATTACTTCTTTAATTCCTATTTTATTATTGTAACTGCATTATTTAAATTTTCTATTTTTTTCGTTTAGCAGCTTTTTGTGAAGTAAAACTATTCAAATAAAATCTTTCAAAAATAAAGATTACAATTGACGGTTCATTTCTTTTGTAAAATTAATTTTAAGGCAATTTATATTTGTATTATTTTTTATTTATACGTATATTAGACACGTGTTTTAACGTTTCTAAGGCTTTATCTACATCTCGAAGATCTTAAATATCTGTGCCTGACTATTTTTGGATAAAACTACTACTTGAGATCGATACGACTTAGCTATGCACGTATGACGACTACAGATTATGATTTTTACTAAACTACATTTCAGTAGTTTTAACAGTATGCAACAAAATGTTTAAAAATTGCAAAAAGTTAATTTTCATCAAAATTCTTTTTGCATTTAATTTTAAATCAAAAAGAGCATGAAAACGTTCTTGTAGCTTATTAGACCGGATGCTGCTTTAATTCTTATAAATAATGTATAAAAATTAACATAACTTTTCTGCCATAATAATAGAAAACTTTCAACAACGGAGATTCGAATTTATATGTCAATGGAAAACGCATTTTGCATACTTTGTACGGATCAAGCCGAAAACTTTTTAGACCGATTACCCTGCGGTTGTCCAGCCGTGCAACTTTAATGTAATCTTTTGCGTCAAAGTAAACTAATTTTTTTTTGCGGTCGCACTTCTTAACGTCTAAATGTGTAGAATTAAGGTATTCTTTGCTATTTTGCACTTTTAAAGCAGCTTTAATACGCGTTTTCTAGGGAAACAGTCGGAATTTTCTTCCACTCTATTGTCCTTTTCACATTTTACGAAGACGTGAAAATGGTCATAAAGTCGTCGCTGCTTTTCGCGACAAATCTTGATCTTTGTGCTTGTGGAAACGATACGGCAGTTTCGTTATATAGGCTGTTTAGCAGTGCGAATGAAAGGATGCAAGCTTTCGTTAAACGACTTTTCGCGTTCATAAAACCAGAAAATGACGATGAAAAGCTCAAGAGAAATCGAGCTTTAATTCTTAATCGCTTTTGAATGATTGTAAGTTTTTTAAATCTTTTAGTGGATCTTGAAAATCTTTAAGAGAACTGTATAGTTTTAGAAAGTAACCGATAATTTTGTAGAAAATGTTTTTCTATCAGTGCTACACCTGTTCTTCTCGATAACCATTTATTCGAATGTAATTTAAAGTATAAAGAATATATTATACTCAATATTACTATGATCAAGTAATTGCAGGCCTTGTACATTTTAATTTAAATAAATGTATCTTTCCTCATAAAAATTTGAAAGCTTAATTGCGGCTCTAAAATCACCAAAAAATGTCCGCTCCGAAAGCAGAAAGTGTAAGTAAACATCTATTTATAATCCGTTTTCCTCCCCAAAATCCATTTTTGTCCGGTTAACCTACATTAAGTAACGTCGCTCGGGGAAAAAGGCAAGAGTGGGAGCGAATTCGGCGGTAGAAAACGGAGTTTACGGTCGACGATAACATCGAAGAAAAGCGTAATCAGCATTATAACGGAGTATCTGATTAACAGGGCGCGACACGCGTGCCGAGTTTACGGCCCCCGCGTTCCTTCTGACGCGTGTGATTGATGTCCCGGATACTTATTTTCGTCCGACGATTGTGTAATGCGCTCTTTTAGCCGAGCTCGAATCATGCAAATGACCGGCATTCGATGACTGAAATTTTAATCGCAAAGGACCCCGCTAAAAACTTACGGGTTTGGGGTCCCGGTGAAATTGGATGAATTTTTGATATACCATACTTCATGAGCTAATCAAAAATGTTTATAGGCTCAGAGTCTGAAAATGAACAGATCTCGTTAACAACTTAAATGTGCTATACTCAAGAACTGTCTATTCTATAGGATTTTGAGCCCATAAACACTTTTCATCACTTTTTATATACATATACTTTACAATGTAAATTCAGATTTTTAACCTCCTATATCTTGAAAACTGTCCATTTTTGTCCATCTAGCCCATGAAATATGTATAAAAAATTCAACCAATTCCACCGGGACCCAAAACTCATAAGGTTTGTGCGGGGGTTTTTCAGGCTTTGATGAGGAGAGATTTTCTATGTTTTTCCTCGACATTCTTTGACTGTATGTTTACATATTCATGGCGCGCTTGATTGTCGTCTCTCCTGCTTCGTTTTCAGTCTTTTATGAATAAATGTATTTTGGTTTTAATACTGAAAAAATAGCAACTGTATTGCATCTTTATCGTTTTATAAATGATTGGAAAATTTTAATGTTATTTTTTAAAACAGAATTTTATCTTTTATCTTGCTTGGATAATAACTCATTTACTTTTTATAGTAGATATTTTATGATTATAATGGTCTTTTCATTTCTAAAATAAAAATTAATGTTCTAATATTTTTGAGTTTCCATATGCCAGCAGATCAAATTTTATAGAGTAACGTAGCATTTGTTTCACACGATGCTATTTGTTATTTGCTCAAAAAAAGGCGTGTCAATCGTTAAAAAAGATAATCAAAAGCAACAGAGTACAACTCCACCCAAACTCTCACCCTATTTCACCTTAACCTACATATGACTACAGCGTATGCTAATTTTTAATTGACTTTTTAGATTGTCACAAAGGTAAAATAAAAAATAACGATCTTGTTTGCGGAAGGAATATTTTTTCGAATAAAACGCAACGTATAGTAAAATGTATAGTAACAAAATTAACATTCAGGATTATTTAGAATATCATTGGAATAGTTGTTTGCTTTAATACTGCAATTAACAGAAATTAGGAGAAAAAAGCTGTGCCAAATGGAAATTACTAGTATTCTCTCAAGACAAGCGTTCGTAGTTAAGTCCTTTAAAATAATTAGTAGGCTCAATTCAATAACACCGGAACTTATTGTTTGATTTTACGTGATCTAATTTTATAAGAATTTTAATTGTGATAAATTGTGATATACTGTAAATTTTAAATAAAGTCTGTTTGGCGTAAAAATAATCAATATGACATTGTACAGTTCACTTTTAAAGAGTATTAAAAAAAACTGTAAATGAATTTGTCTGAATTCTGGTGATATTCTTTTAATTAAAATATACATTACATGATTAATTTATATTTATTTTTGTAAAACTTAATACATCTCTCTAATGAAACTCCGCAAATTAAAAGAATGCTTAATTAAAAAAATGTTCAGTACCAGTAGATGTAATTTGAAAATATGCCGCGAGTTAAAGCGTAATCATTATAAAGAATTGCGCACAGTAGAAAACTGTTTTTCGTTCGCAGACATAAAAAATCCCCATGGAAAAGCCAGCTAATAATCCCGGGGACGAAGCAAGTCCTTAGCGCAGCAACTCTGCCGCGATCTGCTGATCCCCAAAGCCAGAGTATGCTAATGCCAATGCCGGCTGGTGATCGATCGGCAGCAATAATCACACACAGGCAGCGTCGCGGCTATGTACAAAGCCACAAAAGCTGCACACAAACAGAACAAGAGAGTACGGGAGAGAAGAAGAGAGTGCAGCGGGGGGTGGAGGGGGCGCGGGGGCAATAAGACATAGCGGCTAGCAGCAGTGAGTGTCATCTCTGGCGGCGCGTGCTGAGGTAGATGGCTGGTTACCATTGTCGGCGGCTTCGTCCTCCTCCTCCTGCGTTGCTCGGCTCCTCACCGCGGGCCAAATCATTCTCTCGGCGGCGGCCGGGCCGCCGAGGCCAGAGCCGACGCCAGCCGAGACACCCTTCCTTTCTTCGCAAAGGACTTTCGATGCCTCCTTGCTTCGATTCAGAGAGTTTCGTTCGCTGACGGACGGTTTAGTTCTCGGGGGGTGGAAACGTCATACTGGGGGGAAACGTGCTGCTGCTGCTGCTGCTGCTGCTGCCGCTGCCGCTGCCGCTGCCGCTGTCGCTGCCGCTGTCGCTGCCGCTGCCGCTGCTACACTTCCTACGCAACGTGGAATACTCGGAACACACTGCAGCGGAATATTTTATGGCTGGCGACATATTAGCGAGGGAGAATACACTGTATCAGGAACATTCGCCGAATTTTAGAGCGCTTTTAGACTGGGTTTTAGAAGACATTTTTCGGGAATTTAAGGGGAATCCTTTAAATGTTTTAAACACTGTTTTAAAAGCATTTTTTAAATTGCTCGAGTGGATTTTTTTTGTATCTTATGTGAATTTAAGCGGAATTATTTGGTTTTTAATATGCACTGGAGAGAGAACGTATTTGAAATTTTTTATGGTAATTTCGTAGAGTTTTTTTTTAGATTACATTTTGGGTAAATGTAAGTAGATTAAACGAAAAAAATGTATATTTAATCATTTTGATTTTACACTTATATTTTAAAAGATTTTTTAAAAGTTTTTTAAAACGATCATTATTTGAAGTGAAGGTTTATTAATGCTCTGAAGCGAACTTTATAATTTCGAGTTATAAGCGAACGTTCAATGATGTTTAACCGCCTGTAGTCATAAAGGAATTAACAAAAGTTACACAAAGCGATAATAATAAAACATAAACGAAAACTCAACACAATCAATCCTACAATACTGACAAAACTCGTTTAAAGTGAAAACCTGAGGCAAAACGAAACGAACGAACGAGAAAGCCAACGTAGAGAAATGAAAAAAGACCATATGTTCTTTGCGTTCGACCGGAAGTGCTCGCGCTACTCACATGGAGCAGAGGAAGTCATGCGCTCTTCTCGACACACGGAGCAGAGAGAAGAACGGCACCACTGGCGCGGGGCCCACGAGGAGGAGCTGCGAGATCCGCGGCGAGCGAGCGTCCGCGCGCCGTGACGCTCCCGACAGGACTGTTCCTCGCTCATCTCTCTCTCTCTCTCTCTCTCCCCTTCGTCCTTCCTCCCCTCCCGCGGCGCCTCCTTCCCCTCCTCCCCCTAAGCGACCAAGCGGATGGAGGGAAGTAGGGAATTTTTCGTGCGCCTTTTCGGGGGAGACGGAGAGGCTAGTCGAAAGGATCGTCCTTGATGGTTTCGATGGTCGCTTTCTTTCTTTGCTCTACGCACCACTGTACGCGCCCCCCTCTATTCCGCCACCGCTCGGCTACGCCACCACTCCTAGTTTTCCTAGAGCCGGAGGGCGGCTACGCGATCGTTTCGCCCACCGATGTGGAACGCACACCAAGAGCGAGCTTTTCTCCGAGCGATGTTTATCTCGGTCTCGCTCTCTCGAGGGGGAAAAGCGACCCCCCTACCCTTCTCCCTCACTTTTCTCGAGTCCCCCTCCGCGAAGATTATCCCCGGCGTTCTTCTTTATTTTAGCTCTTTTTCGAGAGAGCTTTTTGGAAATTCGGGGATGCCTGGTTACTTCGGATGTTAATTGATTTATCGGGGTGACGGCGTTGGCTTGATGGGATTTACGCGGTTGGTCGTATTTCTTTTGTGGTCTGAATAATGGACCTCTTTCGTTCCAGAATTTGGGAAAATTTTCAAAGTTTGGAATATGCATTTTTTTTATAATTTTCATTATAATTAATTTCGAATATTGTAGATTCATTTGACGTTTGATTGTAATCTGCTATTTCTGTGACGTAATTCATATGAAATGAATATAAGTTTTATTTAAAATCGTCTATAGTAAAAGAGCCTCTGCGATAAAAGTCTTTGAAACTAAATTTTCCTTGAAATTCCTCGATTTCAGCATTATCCTCTATACTGTTTCCTTTTCAAGCGAACGAGATTGTTTTCTTAGTAAATTTCTTCGAGCAAAGTGAAATTTTCGGAAGCATCGATTAGCAGAGGCAGTAACTCGGCCGACCTATAATGAGAGTAAATATTCCACGAAACTTGCCCTACTGGTAATAATCTCGCTCCAAGACATCGACAGACTGCTCTTTACAACAGTCGAGTTAATAAAAGTAATGCTCCGCCCCCTTCTTGGACCATTTTTCTCTATTCATTCACTGTTTTCTTTTGTTTAGCCGACTTGAATGTTGTCTGGCTCCTTTGTCTCTTTTCGTTTCATTGACTATGTTAATGTGTCGCTCCTTACAATTACCGTGAAAGCACGCTAATCGGCAGTAAACAAAGGCAGGCTAATTTGTAAAGATGAATTAAGCACTCCATTCGGCGAATATTTAATAAACAGTCAAAATTTTTAATTTTGAAATTCGGTTTTAATCCATCGTTCCCTCAATAATGCGGTGTCGAAGCAATTTCAATTCCGGCCTCGAAGCACACATCAAAGAGTTATATTAAAGCGAGGGAAAAATCGGGTCTCCGTAAAAATGCAAAAAACGTTAAACCTCCTAAAATATCGAGTTTCCCAGCTGTCAGAAGAATGCAGATACAGATAAAAGCCTTAATTCGAAAGCTTCCCTCGCCGAGGCAATTTTTTACTCTCCGAGAACTTTCGAAGATTGCGGATAAGGAGTCGCTTGAAAAATGACTCGAATCCGTCATCGTTCTCCAAGACAATGAAAATGTACAGCGTCTTCTGCCGAGGAAAAACGCAGCCGGAAGTGCAAAAAAGAAAGCAGAGAGTGGAATGAGTCTGTTTCTTTTATGCGCCGGCGGCCTTTGTGTGCTGCCTGCGTGTGCCAAGATTGCTCTTGTTCAATGAGGTAAGCATACAGCTCTCAGGGGTGAAGGAAAGAGTAAGAAAGAGGGGATTTTTTATGCAAATATTGGATAATCCAGAGAGGGCCGATACGCGCGGATGATGTAACGTCGCGTTTCTTTCTTTTCTTCGGCTCTTATCTTGATTTTTCTTTTTCTTGGCGAGGAAGGGGAACGGAGTTTGCTCTCTTCCTTTGTTGCTAGACTGATCTTGCGCTGCATCGATCAAAAACTTGTTGAAATTGAGTTTTTTAGTAGGAAGGAGTTTAATGAAATTTTTTGTTGCTGCGCGTTGGCGATTAAAATACAGAGTGAAAAAAGGCGAGGTGTGACGAAAGTATTGACCAGTAGGGTTCATTCGTGTTGGAATAAGTGAACAATATTCCATTGCTTATATCTTTGTTAGATTAATTAGTTTTTCTGATGAGCTTCTTTTGTTTAAACAAGTATTTTGATTTTTACCAAAATTAGTGAAAACTAATTAGCTTTTAATAAAATGTACAGGAGATCGTATCATAGTTGAAATCTTGATATCTAAGTTAATTTCAAACCAATTTGTATAATATAATATCAAAGATTTTAATCAAAAATAGAATTTGTTCAATTTGTTTTCGTATTAGTCCAGCTATTGAATTTTCCATTTCACGGAAGCCGCATGGAGGCAACAGAAATAAATAAAAACCAGCGAACTTGAATAACGTTCCTGGAGCTTGTTACATGGCCTAAAAGTGTTTCCTAAAAGAAAATCTGTCTTAAGAAAATAAATTAGATTCTTGCACTTTATTGAATGATGTAGCTGACGGGAAACAATTTCGCTACAAGTAAAAAGATCTTTTGATCATTCGTGTTTCTTTGGTTAAGAAAGTTAATGGAGTGTTTTCTAAGAATATCGTTTTGATTATTAGTAATTTTTATGGGATTTTAAATAAAATAAGATATTATGTATTTTCTTTACTATTTTAAACGTAAAACTAACTTAAGAAGGCGTACATAAAAAATTTACTTCAAACCTAGACTGCACTAAAAAATGTTAAGAGCTTTTTTTAGATCCACTGCACTGCAGCAACTATTGCTTTTTATTTTGTAAAAAATTATCCATTAATTTATTTCTCGAAAGAATTCCTGTGTTACAAAAAGTAAAGAATAACAAACTACGTTTTTTGTCGTTTATTGCAATCCATAATTTAGTTCGAATCGAAAATTCTCGATTTGAATGTCGCGATGAATTTGGATCGTATGTAAATTCAAATGCGAGTCATTCTGGGTGCATTATTAAGTAAATACACCCCATCTTTTTTATTCATCTGAAATAAATTATGACACAGAGAAGTTTTAAAGTAGGTGAGAAAAAATGGGTTTCAATTTTTTTCATTGTCTCTTATCATTATTATTATTTAAAAGACAAATTAGAAGAAATGTGCGAACATAAATCTTCCTTGACACCTTATCTTAGTTCTCCCTGTAATCTGGCTACATCCTTACAGATCTAACTAATACTAGGTTGTCTTCGATATTTCTTGCGCGGAATGAGATCAATTCCTTAGAAGATTAAGGATGATTTTTCTTTTAGTCTTAAAATGAACTTTGCAAAGGTATTTTAAATTAATTTTTTTTTTCTGAGAAAACGTACAATCAAACAATTTTTTAATAAATAAATAAAATTTCTAATTCTTACAAACTGCAAACGTGCAATAAAATGTTTGAGAGAATTCAAGCGTTGGATTTGATTTTTTTCTCGAAATGAAACTTGGAAAAGGATTTAGCAACGAATTTCTGGAGTCTTTAGAAAGCCAAAAAAGAGAGCACAACTAGTCACCACCGTTTCTCTGTCCTCGGAGAAGTATAAAATCCTCTATTCATCCAAAAAATTGCGAAATCGTCACGGCAATGCGACACGAGAGCGCAAGTACAACTCGTCTCCAGCAAAGGAAAACTAAAATTCTGCCAACTTTCTCTAGCGACTATGTGGTCTCAAAAGTTTTTTCTCTTCTTTTGCATATTTTTTATGAAAAAAATGTGTGTATAATACTTTTTTAAAATTTCATAAGCATGAAATTATAATTAAGAATTCTAGAACTTTTAATTTCATAATAAAATTAGACGTTTTTTTTTAATGCAAAAATATTTCACAAGGATTGAGGAAATATTTAAAAAAATAATTCCTAAACGTACAATTATTTAATTTCTCATATAAGTCTCTTTTAACGGTAAAAGCCCGTTAATAAGCATTCTAAGAAACTGCACGACCGTCTCCGATATTCATCTGCGCCAGAGCTAGTTGATACATCAAAAGCACCATTTTCCTTTCAGCGTCCTTTCATCGACAACGTCTTTTTCCATCTGAAAACGTCGTCGGGAGCGGCCCCTATAATTTTTCTTAAAGGGCGGGGGCGAGAATAAACGTTAGTGGAGCTGGAAAAAGAATTCCAAGTTTAAAGAATCAAAGGACAGGCGGCTCTCTGCCTTTCAAGTCCCCTTTTTGACATTCAGTGCCCGCATGATCGCACTCGCGCTTTTTCTCCCTCGTTCTCCCGCGAGGATTCGCGCGCGCACCGCGTTTGAAATTCAAAGGTGGAAAATCTTCGGCGCCCCTATATACTTTTGCAAATGGCGCGTACCTTCGGATCGGCCGTGAGATTTGAGCTTTTCCTTTTCTTGCCGAGTTTTTGCCGGCGGGTAGAGACGGCGCTGGAATTAAATACTGATGGCTGATTTGAGAAATGAGGGATTGCGTTTCGATTTAATTGGCCTGATTGGAGATACGTGAATTTAATTCTGCCGATTTCGAGTATCTTGGCGTTTTATTTCTTAATTAGACTGAAAAATCTGGTGTTGAAGTAGCAATTCGTCACTTTTCATGAGCTTTTTTAAATATTTACGGTACCTAATTTTTTGCTTTATTTATTTTTACTAGAAATGCGTGAGATTCCAAAGTGAAGTACAGTAATTTATAGCTACATCCTTTTGCTGTTCAAATGTTCAAATATTTCTAAGAACTGTTTTCCGTAAAATTTTTATTTTCTTCATCTTCGACTTGTTTAGTTTCATAGAATCGTAAATTCAACTCGTTTCTTTGGAAATTCTGCTTCGAGTTTTCCAAGCAGTAAAAACTATTTTTAATAAATTTACTTTAAATACGTAAAGCGGTATTTATATACGTTTCTAAATTCATATTTGACTTTATATTTTATTTCAAACAATTTTAATGTAATAACCTCGCAGTCATGCTTGTTTTAGCAAATATAAAATGACATTTTCCTCTTCATTTTGAAAGTACAAATGTGCACCCTTGTAAACGAATTTTGTGGTCTCCGAGCGTTTAAACATTTCATATTTTCCCATGGGATTAAAACGAAAATTATATATATTTAAAAGTCTTAAAGTTCTAAAATGCTTTGAAATTTTTATTTTTCTATGAATTGTAATCCAATTTCTACGATTTTCCTTATCTTTAAAAATACTGTATTATATGCTAAAAGGTTTATGTTGCGGATTTTTATTTAGTACCTCATATTCTGCGGAAATTCTATCCTTGCTAAACTTTGGAACTACTTTGGCAGTAATCAGCATTTTTGGTTTAAAAATATTAATTCTAAAGTTTCAAAGCATATAACATTTACAGTTTCTTAGGTAATTATAAAATTATTTTATCTACCACTTGTAAGTAAAGTTATAACTTGAATCTAAAATATATGAAGAACTTTTATTTTATAGTTCTTGTTTTTTACGTAGTTTTTTATATTATTTTGTAAAACTAACGTGTAAGTTTGAAAGTTATTTTCAATTCGAGCCAATACGAATGCAATTACGTATTGATTTTTAAACAAAACAATTTTTTTTATAGTTTGTTTGTTCAACTGCTTTCCTTTCATATAACACAACAAAACGTTTTTGAATATTCAGTTAGAGTTTTTCTAAACCTTCAAATACAACAAAACCTATTCCATTCAAACTGCAGATCTTACAGTGTGATTGAAGATTCTGTTCAACTATTCGGTGAAAGGTTTAATTAATTTAAAATTAATCGCTTCCCTGATTGTTTCGCAAATCGGAAAAAGAAAAACAAACGTAAAGTAAAATGTAAAGAATGTTATTTAAATCGTTTGAAAGACATCTATCTCATCGCTGTCAATCCGATCCTGAACGTAAATAAACGCTTGGCTCGTTTATTAGACGCTCTTCCGCCCGTTTAAAAGCGGCAAAAAGCGGAGAGAGTCGAGCGCCGGCATTTCCCTCGCCACTTTTTGCGCGTTTTTCTATCCACTTTTATTGCGCCGCGTCTGGGCCATTTAATTTTGCCTTTTATTAGGGAGTATGGCGGGGTCGCGCTCTCGCTTTATTTTACCCCTTCTCCTTTCAGCAAAATTCTTCGCCCTCCGGAGTAATTAACAACGTGCCCGCATTTCTAAACGCGAATCGGCCAAATTGAAAATCATAAAAGCCGAATTGCGGCGCCATTTGCGTAAAAAGGTCCGCTTTGGTTTTCTTAGCTTCGAGAGCTATAATTGATGGAAAATATTTCATTTTAATTAAGGCGAGAGCCTCTGCTGCTCTTTTCTTATGTGAAGCTCGTAGTCACTAATGAAACACGACGATGATGGCGTCGCAGTAAGTTCGGGCATGATTAACCTGGAGTTTCTGAAGTTTTGCGGCTTTTAGGAAATTTGGAAATGCTTCGTTTTATGATTTAGATTAAAATAGTTTCATTTTGAGTGATAATTTAGGGGAATGAAATTCTTTAATTCTGGGATTTAAATTTTAGTTTCTTTTTACAGGGTAGTTCTTTGTACAAATGCGGAAATAAGTTAATGCTTGCATGTTTCAGCTGTAGCTAGTTTATAACTTCCTCTATTATTTTCTCTAATTTCAGCAAAAAGTCACAAGTACAAACTCGATTTATGTCCATATTTCACGCGACCCTTGAATTAATGCTCACTATTGTAGTAAAATTCTAATTATAAAAGATATTCGAATTAAATTAATTCAATTACTAGTTAGATAACATTCTTTTAAAAGTTCCCCAGGTCGAATAATTTATACACATTATGTAAATAAAATGTAAAACAATTACTTCAGAAAAAAACTAATTCAGATTAATTAATTAATTCAGAAAAATACTGTAAGTGCAAATAGCTCAAAGTGTAATAGCATAGTATAAAAATTACATTTAAATACTCGAAAAACTGTTTCAGAATAATTTTTGTTACAGAAATTGTATAAAACAACAGAAATAAATTTCTCGTTAACCAGGGAATAATCGCAACAGCCAAGTGTTAAACGAGATGCGAGTTTCCGCCCACCTTCCCTTTCATTATCGCTTTCCCACGAGCTCACATGTGGCGCTCTTTGCATCGCAATTACAATTAGATGCGCGGCCGATAAATATCCTCGAAAGGAAAGTCATTAAATTCACTGAGGAGCGATTAAAAAACTCCCAGGTGGAAAATTCGCGCGAGAAATATTCGAACAAACTGATCTGAATAACAGTCCTACTGGACTCGGACCTTATCTACTGCGGGTTTGCATATGTCGTCCTTTTGCTTGGAAAAGAGGAGGATAAAAGAAAAAGGCCGCGGGTTAATTAGTGCGACCCGATAGACTGATGAGTTCTTAATTAAGTCTTGCGCTGCCGCTATTTTTTGCTCTAAATGGGAGAAAAATTTAAAAAATTTTAATGAAATCTTTGAAAAAAGAATGAAATATTCTACCATCAATCAACAAGTTGAAATATTCTTTAGATAATTTATAGTTCATTGCAAATAATACTAAAATTAAATTAATATTTTAATTACCTATCGATTTACGAATGTTTTGTAAATAATTTAATCAATTCAGAAAAAATATCGTTGTTCTAAAAAAGGCAAGATTTCTCATGTTGCCTATTTTACAAAACTACAATTGTTCCATTGGCAATTCTAGCTGGAAGAGTAGCAGTTGCAAGACGCTATAACCATAGACTATTGTTAGTTCGAATTATACTTCCTGAACTTACAATGCAGAGTAAGACTAATAAGGATTTTCCTTCTTACCTATTTTTAAAACAATGTTTTTTTTCTTACAGATAATTACAGTTTCAGAAATCGTGACTGCTCTTCGGACTAAAAGACGGGTGCTCGAAACTCCAAATGTAGATGCTCAAAAATTATGTATTATTTCATGCAGATCTGTTTTCAACTCGCGTAATTTAATCATAATGAACTAGTCGCCGGTTCAATTACTTAATAAAACGATTAAGACGTTCTTTTGCTAATAGTAAAGTATCTTTGATACTTAATTCGGAATCTAGTACTTCTAGAGAGTACTTCCGAAAGATGGAGCCATAGAAAGTAATGGTTGGTTTTAAAGCGTATACGTCTAGTAGCGCAGAATATGGTTCATCATGTCAGCTACCATTTGGCACGAACTCATTGCGAAAATTGGCCTTAACCGAGCTCGCAATTAAGTTTGAAGGAGTACTTGCAATCCTTTCATGCGGGAAGCTTTCAGGTGTCTGAATATCAAAGGTTTTAAAATGTTAAAAGTTGTAAGTCGCGTCTTTTCTTATATGAATTTGATATAAAATAACAATGTACTTGGAGCGAAGCAAAAAATTGTAAAAAATATTTTAGTATTTCTTTTTTGGTTTAGCTGATAAATTACCAGAATGTTTAAGTTTCTAATAAACAGAATGTTAACTTTGCAGTATCAAGCTAATTTTTAATTAATATTTGTTAAAATAAACACTCATTTCTATAAATCATTTATCCATTATAAATACTTAAAGAAATTTATACGACAATTTATGATTTTTATACGCTTTCAAGTGGAATGAGACAGAAAACCAGTAGGAAAATTTCGCATTTTGAAGCGCATCGTATAAATTCAACTCGAAATTATAAATATAATCCGCATAACAAGAGTTCCAATAAATCACTCAAAATTAGGTATTCGTTTGTAATTATATTCCGCATAAAGCAAGCATCTCCGAATTTCGCGTGCATTCCTTCTAAGCATGCAAAATTAATCCCGCCGTCGTGCAGGACTCATTCGTCGGTTTTCGGCAGAATTCCTCTCTCGCCAAGTTGGCGTATTAAAGTTCTCTCCAAGAAAGGTAATAAATACGTCGGCCAAATCCTCCCCCGAAAAAATTCGGCCCACGAGCGAAATAAAAAGATCGACTCGATTAAAATTCGAGGAGGAGAAATAGGGGCTGCGGTAATAAAAAAGCTGGAGTTCTCTCCTTTGATGGCTTTTTTTTACGCGAAAAATCACGCCAGGACGGGCTTCTTTTTAGCTCATACAGCACCTGGCAGTAAAACGGATTTACGGGTTGATTATATGCGCTCATAAATGCTCATACTCCCTGAGTTTTGCAGCGCATGATCATCTGTGATTATATGTATGGCCGAAGCCCGTGATGGCTATGTTTATATTCGAGGTTTCAGGTGGTTAAGGGCTTTATCGCATTGCATATCATTTTACTGGGCGTAAGCTTGTTTATAACAGAACTTTGAATTTATTTACTAGTGATATTAATAAGTTGCGGTATATGTCAAAGCTAACTTTACTTATTTATTGTTTATTCATTTTTGCATGCGTAATTTATCTGCCGATTGTACGTGTAAAAAGCTTTTATTTATTTATTTATTTACGTACATTAAATTTCCAAATTTATAATGCAGTTTAATTTTAGGTAATGCAAGGATAAAATTCGAAATATTAGTTTTACTTAATTATGTGCTTTTTTTTTTCTATTTATCAGCGGCATACAGCTCTTATACTTTTATTTTATGTGCTCAATACGATAGCATTTGAAGAAACTTTGATTGTAAAATTATAAACACGTATATACCGGAAATTATTCATTCATAAATCATTTGTTATAGCTGCATTAATGGAATCTTAATAATACGTCTGAAAATAAGTTAACTATAAGTTATTGCTAAGTTCATCGATTGAATTTATGACGTTTTCAATAAGTGAATGAAATTTGGCTCTATTTCGAAATTGCAATAGATTTAAGAAAGGAGAAAATTAATCAGCTGAGTAGATTTTGCATTAGCATACTACGATAAAGCCGAATTTCCGTAAAAAGGACTGCATCGACAAAATTAAGGAGAAAATCAGAGCATTCTTCGATACAAAATTCAAAGCTCCAGTAATCAGGACAGCCGTCCAAAGATATCGGGCTCGCGATAGGATTAAATCGCTCGCTTGCCAAAGCTCGCTTTATCGTTCGACTAAACACGGCAGGAAGTTTTCGTCCTTCTTGTCACGTTTATCTCTCTCCCTCTCTATGCTTCGCAAGCACAAAACGTCAAGGATGCAGTAACTACGTGCAAGAAGATCCTTAGTACGTGATTCGCTCGGCTGGCGCTGTAAGCCAAGAATGTGCCGCCCGGTCCATTCTCTTATTCCTCCCCCTCCTTACTTTGCTCCTACATACGTAACATACGCTCCATTTCCGCCTCAGGCACTCCTTGTTCGCGAGCTGCTTCATTTTCTTAAGCACATTTGCTTATTCATGTTAGACGCAGCGGAGAGAGACTCGCCTTCGACGCGGTCAGGGAGTTTTTGGGGAGGCTCGAACTGATTTTGGACAGGAGTGGAGTTACGGTTCATTTGCCCGATTCTTAATCAAGCGAGAATTTATGTCAACTCCACTCGCTTGTTGTGCTTGCTTGCACATTTTGCTGTTTTCTTTTTTCTTTGAAAAATGACTTACTTATTTGGCTGTCAGTTTCAGTTATAATGTAGTCAGGGCAGTAGAGTTAAGATGTCATGCTTATTTTCTAGGTAGAAAATCCTTAGAAAATATTTGCTCTTTTACGGTTAAACATTCGTGATTCTCTACACTTTTTTAAACTATTTATCTTTCAAATTTAATTTGAAAATGCTTCTTCCATTTTTATAATAAAAATATGTTTACAAATCTTTTCAAAAATATCAGAAGTTTCTTTTAATCTACAACTAGGCAAGACATAATGTTTGTTACGTACGAGGACTGGGACGAGGTTTTAAATAAATTTAATAAATTTTCTTCTTTAATTTAACGATTAAAATCAAAATTCAATTTATTCTTAACCGCGAATACAATGATAAACGATTACTGACCTATGCTGTGCTTACTGCGTACTGTGTACTACTGCTAGAAAAAAGCCTCGCGCAAGCTATTTATATGCTCGCGCACTAGTCCCCACTGAAGGGCCCTCGGCGTCACAGATTTTCGCCGAAAACTGATAAGCGTTTCGGGCGCGCAGCATCGGGTTCTCCGCGGCTTTGTCCAGATAACCCACAGCAAAGTAAAAAAAGAATAAAAAAAG